>PVJH01035362.1:0-19742 GCA_004026705.1 Nesogale talazaci
AGTTCTTTGTTATCTGAGCAAAGCCACATAGGTCATGAGGAATCTAGGGCAAATATTATAGTTTGTGATTCTATGTTTCTTTCTTTTTACAATCATTTTATTGTGGGCATGTACAACTCTTATCACAATCCAGTCATCCATGCATGTGTCAAGCATATTTGTACATTTGTTGCCATCACCAGTCTCAAAACATTTTCTTTCTACAGTGCTCCTCACTGCCCCCTCTTTCCCTCAAGAACCCTTGATAATTTATAAATTATTGACAAAATGACAATAATTTATAAATTATCAAGGGTTCATAAGGGAGGGGGAGTGGGGAGGGAGGGGAAATATAAGGAGCTGATACCAAGGGCTTAAGAAGAAAGAAAATGTTTCAAGAATGATGATGGCAACAAATGTACAAATGTGGTTTGCATACTATAAGTGTATGTATTGATTGTGATAAGAGTTGCATGAGTCCCTGATAAGATGATTTTTTAAAGTTTATATATATTTTTTTCATGTGTTATATTGACTGATGTCTTTCTTCACCCACTTTTCTGTTGTCCGTCCCCCAGGGAGTGGTGTATATGTAGACATTGTGGTTGGTCCCCCTTTTGTCCCCACCCCCAACTTTTCCCTTCCCCTCCTAGTATCTCTACTCTCATTATTGGTTGGTCCTGAGGGGTTTATTTGCCCTGGATTCCCTGTGTTTCTAGCTCTGATCTGTCCCAGTGTACATGCTCTGGACTAGTCAGAAATTCTGTTTCTACAACACAGTATATTAAGCAAACATTAATATACTAATATATTATATATTAGTAGTAGTATATATAATGGATATAATATATTAATGCTAATATTAAGTATATTAAGCAAGAAAAAATTATGAGCTTTAATTGTGATATTGGCAAAGGAAATGGTATATACCAGAGAATACAATCGTCTTAGAAGAAATACAACCTCAGAAGCAAGGAGGGCAAGTTTTGTCTCCTGACTCTGAACATATCATCAGGGAAAACCAATCTCTAGCAAAGGACATCTTGTTCAGCAAAGCAGAGGGTCTACACAAATGAAGGGAACTGTCCGTGAGACGGTCTGGCATGAAAGCCTCCACAATGGTCTCAAACGTACCAAAGACCTTGAAGATGGGTGGGTCTGGGACCAGTTCATGCCAATTGAATGACAACTAACAACAGGGCTACCAAACACTCTCTGTTTATGCTGAGCTATTTGTTTTCCTGGCTGTGAACATTCAAGAGTTTCAATTGATCGCTTCCCATTTGCACCTGACTTCTGTGCCTGGCTTCTGCTTGGGGGCTTGCTGGTAACTGAGGCAGAGGGGAGAACGCAGCATAGCAGTGGACTATGAGGACCAGGCTTGCGGTTTCTTGCCAGAGCTCCAAGTTTGGTCCTCTGATCTTGTTTCCCTAAGCCCCGAGGACTCCGTGGTGAAAATGTTCATTTGCTACCTGAAAGGTTCACAGTTCAAAGGCCCCCAGTGGCTCCTCGGGAGAAAGGTGGGGCAGACTGCTTTTAAAACTGACAGGCTAGGCAATGCCTTAGCCCTGCTAGAGGCTGTTCTGCACGGGCCAAGAGGTCACTGTGGGTTGGAAAGGACACTATGCCCACAGGCGTGCACATCACTGTGCAGTTCAATTGCCAGGTTGAATGCCAGCCTGCTCACTGCCCAGAGTCTATTCCTACCCATATTAGCCCTCCAGGACAGGGTTTATCAGCTTAGAAATCTTTCCGAAGAGAGTCTCATTTTTCTCCTGCAGAGTAGTTGATGCTTTCCAACTTCTGATGCCTTGTAGTTAGCAACCCAAGTCCTAGCACACGATGCTGCTAAGGCTCCTTATATGCAAGCTTAGGCTCACAAAAATCTCTCTGATGAAGGATCGACGGAGACTGTTTTCTAGTTGAAGTAAACTGGCTTGATCCATTAAATGTGAGTTACACTGCTCCTTGCAAAGGACAATATTTAATCTAGCAGAAGGATTCTAAGTCTCAACTTCTTTTTCAAGGATCCCGCATTAATTAAAAGAGAACAATACACAGAAGACGACGACCTTTTCCACAGAGACCATCACTAATGAATTTCATTATAGGCAAGAAAAGACCACAAGAAAGTCTAGTTAAGCTCAGAATTTAACTTAAGATAGTGGAGTGACAGATTGTGTAGTTAATATTTTAAGTAGTTAAACCATTTTACAAAGCTGTTCTTTAAAAGCAGGCACAAGCATTAAAAATAATTGAATACACTCTAAAATAGTAAACTTTTATGTAAACTTTCGGGTCAATTTTTTTGGGGGGGAATCACTGCCCTCTGGTGGGAGTGGGAGGCCCAGCCTTGCTCCTGGAGAGCTGCTGCTGGATTTAAACTGCCAAGTCAGTGGGTTGCAGTCCTGCACTCAACCACTATGCCACCGGGCCTCAGCCCCCTTTTGGGTCAATTTGAATGACTTATCTGCCTTGGCCTAGCCAAAGGTGAATTGAAAATGTAATCAGAAAGAAATACTTATTTATAATGCTGACATATAGGCCTAAAAAGTTTACCAAATAAAATATTTGAGATACAGACAATGGTTCATAATAATAGCTGTATGCTACTTTCCAACCTAAAGTAAACATTATCATTGTTAGTGTATTATTATGTTAAAATGTTATAGGGTATCTGGAAGTGCTTCTTTAAAGTTGTTTGTATGCATAGAAAGGTACACCATAAGATTCTCATATTCTACATACTGAGACAAACATTTGCCTAACTGATGTGACATACAATCTATCCCTAATTGGTCCAACTCACCTACAAACTGGCCTTAAAGACAGACTATAGAGATGAGCATCTATCTTACCTATACCATAGGGTTTGCACAACATCCAAATCACAGGACATCCTATTTCAAAGAGCGTATCATGATGTCATGTGACTCATGACTCTACATCTGTTGTGTACTTACTTGTTTTTTTACTACATTGTCCAGTTGGCAAGTTGGAGTACAACCAGCCTTGGCGGTGGAGGAAAAATGCTGTATTTCTTGAACAAAAATTACATTGTAATGTGCTGATAAATTCAAAACAACTGTTCTGAGCAACGAACGCGTGAGGAAACTTCGGACCAAAGGGACTGGAGTGGGAATGACCGAAAGGAAATGCCCTAATTATTTTTTCCTAAGAACTAAACTTAAGTTCCAAGTACTTTTCCCTCCACGGTTCCAAATATCCTTCAACAATGTCACTCCACAAGACTGAAATGGGGGAAACCAAGAGACACCTGGATGCCATCTCATTAGACATACCTGGCTGACCCTCATGGTTAAGTAGTCTTCCCTTCGTTCAACACATCAGTCCAGTGGTAAGGGTGTGGACTAGATGCTAGTAGCTGCAGTGGTGATGTTCTTTCTCTACTTTCAAGATGGTGAAGTCTGGTGGCACACAGCGTGAGTTTAAATCCCAACCCCACCAGCTTTATGTCAATGTGCAGCTCTATGATAATTTGAAAAAAGTTACCTAAACTCTCTGAGCCTCCATTTCTCTTGTTAATGATAGCTGGCCATGTGTGATACGTTGATGAGCTGTGGTTATTAGGCACCATTACTTTTTATTATAACCTAGAGAATGACATAACTCCCCGAGGATATAAAGCAATGTATTATTAAAAAACTTAATTGTAGCTCAAACCCCAAAATCTGTTCCGGTTGAGCTGACTCTGACTCATAATTCTTGCGTGTCAGCTTCATACAGTGGTCCAGACCTGTTTTCCCCAAAGTGGGGGACAGCTCCCTCAGAGAGGGCACCAGAGTGACCTTCGGGGGCTTCAAAAGCTGTTACCTCCACTGTATCTTACACTGTGAACTAGACTCCAAAAGTTTTTATTGCCAGAGGGGGCACTAAGTCTTTTTTTTTTTCCCTGAAAAGGCAGAGGTAGGCCAAATATGTTTCAGAACTTCTGTTCTCTCGGCCAATGGCTAAATCTTTTAAAAGTACATCATTAGGTCTTTCCCTTGATGGGCTTCTGGGTGGACTCGAACTTTCAAGCTTTCAGTTAGTAGATTAGTGGTTTGCACTATCCAAACACTCCCTTAGGTTGGGGATTGTCTCATAAGGAAATTGAAAAATTTAGTCAAATTCAGTGATACATATTTTTTTAGATACTCAAGCTACTTCCTGGTGTTAATTAGAACCACAGGGAGCCAAGCAATTTCAAAGAGAAAAAATAAGAAAGTATGATGTCAAGGTAGCTTGACAAGGGAGACATCATGGTGAAGCCCCTAGATTCTTGACAACCTTATATAGATTGCAGAACAACATGTTGCTTAGTCTGTTGCAATGCATGATGATTTCATTGGTAAATTGTTGGAACTAGGTCACCAAGCCTTTTACCCAAGTCTGGGAGCACTGCTGAAATCTACGTACCATGGATGACGACCATGACTGTATTTGCAATATTTACTGGTGCCATTAGTTCCAACCTCATAGCCACACACAGGCCCTTACCATGCGGGCAGTTCCAACAATTGAGCCTCTTGATCCCACCCATTTGTTTTCTCTTGACTTTGGAATTTTGGCAGAAGTCTCTTGCTTTTCACTGCCCCATAGCACGGTGCCTAACTAAACTGCCATATCCTCTGTGAATCTACAACATAAAATATGAGCCAACAAGGAGTGAGGAGGAAGAATAAGAGGGGCGTGTAAGTAAGAAGGAAGTCTAAGACACATCTTCAGACTCCAAAAGGCAGACCACCTGCCTCCAATCTGGGTGTCAGAGCTTAATAGAAATCACAAGAGCTTTGTACTAAGCTCTAAGGAATTGTAGAGAAACCTTTCTTAAATTAAAGATTTTTCTTGTTGGAAAGTGAGCTTTGCAGCAAAAATAGATAACTAATTATAGCATCTCAAAGCCATGCCTGCCCACTTGAGAATCTCTGAATTGGTCTGCTAAACAGAAATGCTGAGAAATGAATGCTCATCACTCCCGCCTTCAGGATCCAGGAAAAGAGGACTTTTTGACTGATCGGTAGGCCTTTGAGTTCATCAAGAATATGGGATATCTCACCTCTTCGCTCGCCTCAGACATTTGTTTTAGTTTAAGATGGTCTTTATTCACTTCTAGAAACTGAAAAGAAAAAAAAAAACCCTACCCAAATCAAACTAAAACCAAATGGTTCCTAAGTACATATGAAAGAAATACTCAGTCCCTCATAAGAAAAGTACAGAGAATGCAACCTATGTTTTAACTTAGCAAAGAGGGGAATGTTGGCGAACATCTGCTTTGTAAGGGGTGGGGCCAAGGGTCCTCTTACACCCAGAGCAGCCGAGTGCAAAAGAAATGTCAGCATCTATGGGGAGGTGCCTGTCTAATGAGAGGTGCCATGTGCAGGTTCATTTACCCAGCAGCCCTACTTGTAGGGGCTTATTACATATGCCCTTGCTTGGGTCTGATGTGACCTAAGCTCCAAGTCATAGAGTTGTTTACAACATCAACTGATGGAGAAGAAGCCAGATGGCCATGGCCGAGGGAGCAGTTCCTTACTGTAAGGTACATCCACATCATGGAACAGTGAAAAGGCGGGTTTTAAAAGAAGAGTGAAGAGCCCTTACATGGGGTGACTTGAACAATCTTCATTAAACAGTGTTCAGGATATGGGCCACTGCCTATGCTGTGCTGTGTGAGAAGCGTGTGTATTTTTCTCTCATCTTGGCTGCATGGGAACAGGGAATTGGATGGCTAAAGGAGACCGTGTGGTGGTTCTGAAGCCTGGTGGCAAATTCTTAGAGCTTTCTCCAATGGTCAGATGGAGCCTGTCACCCACGTCTTGAGCCCTTGTGAGTCTTTGTTGCTGCTGTACTGCCTACAATGCTGTGGAAGCGTTCTGTGACATCCAAGGCACACAGCTTCTCTTGGAGCAGGAGCCTTCAATGGCCTTGAAGGAAATTCCATAGCCTGAGGCCACTGCCGGGAGGCCATAAAGGAGGGCCCCAGAAGAGGGAGAGGCCCAAGAAGCTCTCCCTGTTCTCCTTAGCAATGTGAATCTGCTCAGTTCAGGCTCCAAACATGTGGGCGAGGAAGCCTGTAAGACAACCCAGGAACAGGCTGCCTGATGAGCTGATGACCCCCAGCTTCCTGATTGAAAATTTACTTATGGTTTTCAGTCACTGTTGTAGTGTTAGGCTTGTTACATAGTCATCCATAAATCTAGCAGAAGCTCTTCCCAAACTCTCCTTGATACAATTGAGTTTTAGATACCATTAATGTATTACTTTGGAAAAGGGTAAACAGCATTAAAATTACTAACAACAACCCTCTCCTCCATCCCCAATTCCCCGACTTAAGCTTTCAAATCCATTTAATCTTTCGAACAGAATTTGCCCAGATGTCCTTGGCTCGACTACCCTCTAGGATTTACTGAATGTGGACGTGCTGTGAACTGAAGGATGTGGAAAAGCTGCCCCTCCCCCTGCTCCAAACAAGCAGGCAAATAGATGCCTTGTTTTTGCACCACTGGAAGTTAATTCCTTGGCCCATGATATGCAAATATGCTCAATTACTAGTTGATTGTGAAGTAGAGAAATGCAGCTTCACAACCAACTGAGGGACTGGCCATCACCACCGTAGCCAGCTATCACAAATCGAGGTATGTGATATGATGGTTAATTTTCTGTGTGACCTTGGCTAGGTTATGATACCTTAGTCTAGAGGCTGTTATGAAATATTCATAGGTGAGTAGCCTAAAATCGGGGGGAGGGTGGGCCATAAGTAAAGTTGACTCCCCTCTCTATGAGTAGGTCTCATCCAAGGCATTGAGGTCCTGATGGGCACAAGCAGAGGTTTCCCGAGGAAGGCTTCTACTTCCAAATTATAAATAGGAGTCTTTCTCTCCTCCGCCCCTTCACCTATCTATTTGGAACATCAGACAGTGAGAATTTCATAAGCCTGTCATTTGACTTATAAATCTTGGACCTGCCCCTACCCACAGTGTGAGATAATTTCTCAAAATAAAGAAATGCATATCTCTGTTGCGTTTGCCCCCCACATGATGGAGGAGAGCTGCTCTCGCTCTCTAGATTTCCAAGACTAGCATCTTCATGGGAACAACTGGCTGGGTCTGTTCTCCCACAGGGTCCCTGGAAGGCTCAAACCACTGACCTTTCCGTTAGTACCATTTCGGGAATTCTTAAGTAAAATGGATTACCTTCCATAATATGAGAAATACATCTAAATGTTTTTGCTTACTGAACATGAAGAAAGCATGATGAACCTAAAAAATGTGCAGGTTCCAGTGTAAATGACCCTTACCATTAAAAAGAAAATCCTTACAAATGGATCAATATGCAACATCATGATAGAGACAAGATTGAAATTGTCAAGGATTTCTTTGTACGTGGACACACAATAACCATGAAATCGGTAGTGAAGAAATCAAATGACAAGTGATGTCTTTCAAAATCTGCTGCAAAAGATCTCTTAAATGTGTGTGTGCGTGTGTATGTATTGTGTATGTGTGTGCTTAACAGCAAGTTGAATAGAAGTTCATTCAAAAGCTAAGCTGCCCCTGACCCCAGCCATGGTATGCATGTGAAAACAGGACAATGAGTAAGGACGGTTGAGGGGAAATTTTATGCCTTTGAATTATGGTGTGGGTGAAAAGTAGAGAATAGACCATGAACTTCCAGGAGAATGAAGCAATCTTCCAGGACATGTTTTTTTCAATGATTTTTATTGGGGGCTCTTACATCTCTTATAACATTCAATGCATCATTTGTATCAAGCATACTTGTATATACGTTGCCATATTCAATTCCAAATATTTTCCACCTGAGGCCCAAGTATAAGCTCCTCCCTACTCCTCCCCCTTCTCTATAAATCATTCTACTGGGAGCCCACACAACTCCCACCATGATCAACACATACATCAATTGCATGTATGCACTTGCACCACACTCGTACCCCTGTTGCCATCATCACTCCCAAAGCACTCTCCCCCCACCAGGCCTCCAGCACGAGCCCCCCACACCTCCCCTTTTCCCCACCCCTCCTCCATGAACCCCCAACTATTTCCAAATTGCTACCACTCTCTCACATTGCACACCGTCCAACAAACCCCCACTCACCCACCTCCCCGCCATCCTTACCCCAGAGAAGAGGCCACATGTAGATCCCTGAAATTGGTTCCCTCTTTCTATTCCACCATCCCTCTACCCTCCCAGTATCACCACTGCCACCGCTAGTCCTGAGGGAACATCTATTCTAAATTCCCCATGTTCCCAATTCCAGTGTATATCCCCTGGTCTAGCTGGATTTATCTGGTAGAATTGGGATCATGATAGTGGGTGGGAGGAGGCCTTTGAGAACTAGAGGAAAGTTGCACATTTCATTTTTACTACACTGTACCTTGACTGGCTCTTCTCCTTCCTGCAACCCCTCTGTAAGAAGAGGCAGGGCATGTCTTAGAAGTGAGGATGACAAGACTTCGTCTCACTTTGGACATGTTTTTAGGAGGGACCAATCCGTAGACAGGAACATTATGCTTAGTAAAGTAGAAGGTCGACGAAAACAAGGAAGACCCTCAAGGAGATGGGTCGACACTGTGTGAGGCTAGGGCAGGACTGGGCATCACTTCATTCTGCTGTACACAAGGCCACTATGAGTTGGAAGCAACTTGGTATTACCCAACAACCCCGATGAACATGAAAGGATAAAAAGTCACACGACAGTATGCATCACCAGAGGCAAGCAGCATGAAATAGAGGGTACCACTGTCAAAGACAGGCTCCCCAAATACCCAAACTGACCCTACTCAGGCCATTGGAACAAAGCCTCAATTTACAAGAAATCGAGAAATAAGCTAAACACCCCCGAAGGAAATAAACACACCCAGAACATCCTATTGTGTGTTCTGCAGGACAACTGGCATGTTCTCTTCAAAGCATCTATGCTGAGGGCGTGGGCACTCAAGAGCACCCATCCACAGTGATGTCACTCTGCGTGCTCTCTCAAAAACCCGCTGCCATCAAGCCGATGCCAACGTAGCAGCAGAGTAGAAATGTGTGCTACGTGGCTTTCAATGGGTGACTTGGGGAAATAGATCTCCAATCCTTTCTTTCAAGTACCTCTGGGGGGACTTAACCCTCTGACCTTGCATTTAGCAGCTCAGGGTGTTAACCATTACCACTCAAGAACTCTATGGACTGCACTGCGCTGTACTCCCTGCATTAGAAAACCACGCAGTGCCAACACAAAGTTACAAATGAAACCCGTGAACCCATTCGGACTTAAGTCAAGATGAGTAACGGTGTAGGAACTGACAAAACAAAATAATACCACCTAGCACAAGACATTTAGAAACTGATTCAATTAGTATTTTATTGTCAGCATGTTGATCAAAATTATATTACCTGGTGAACCAGGTGACATCGTGGTTACATGTCCGGCGGTGATATGAAAGGTCAACAGTTCAAAACCACCAGGCAGCTCCTGGAGAAAAAGAAGGGGCTTGCTGCTCTGACTGAAAGTGACAGTCTCAGAAACCCACAGAGGCAGCTTGATCCTGTCCTATAGCGTCCCTGGGAGTCGGCAGTAACTCCACGCCAGTGTCTGTTTACATATCAAGTCGTAGAAATTAGATTACACCAAAGATGCCGTGAGTATCAGTGACGTAAATGGATGATATCATCACTAGCTTTATGCCTGGAACTGGCTATTTTTTAACTTTTTGCTCCTTTCAGCTCGTACCGTCCCCATAACAGAGCCAATCTGTCTTTTGTACTTAAAGCCACCTGTGACTGAGTGAGACCTGCACTGCCTGTCGGTGCGTCAGGATAAGTCACTTATATCCAAGTAGCTCTTTGTCTCTTCTGCCTGCGGTTGTTTGCAGCTTCACTATCTCATCTGAATTGGAATTGTAGTAAAATTCTCTGTCGATATGTGTGTTCTCAGCCGTGAGGGTTCAAAGCCATCTCATCAGTTGGACTATGTGCAATCGGCCTATGTTGGCTCTCCTTTAGAGAAGAAATATGCCAAGCATATCATAAAGGGCACCGTTTCCTTTTCAGAACAGGGGTTGCTTTATCAAAATAATAAGAGCAAGTACATGAGAAACGTTTAAAGTATTAGATCAGCACAACAGCTTGATTCTTCTCCCAGAAATGCATGGAAAAAGAGGTCAGTCCACGTAAGAATCTGCAGCGTTTGAAATGAATTATCCCAATGTGGTAACTAGTCCTTGGCCTTGAGGGAAAGTTCATGTAAAAATTCCATGGAGGAGACGTCTGACCCCGCATGACTTCACAAGGGTGGGAAGAATCACCACCAGCAGTGGCCCAACACCGATTCCAGCCAGGTAGAGGTCAGACGTGACTCCTCTACACAGGTGTTGTTACCAAATCTGACAACAATGCCCTTCCTGTGGCCCTCTCCATTTCTCGACTGACCTCACTAATTTGTTGTGATGGCCATCCAGAATCCATAGGGACTGGGGCTTCTTAGGGAAGTAACAGATTACAATTCAGAATCAGGAAAGATTCCTGATAGGATTTTTGGGGTCTGACCCTCAGCCTCTCAGCCCGTTGACCCTTCAGGTTTCTTGAGTCACGCAGTCTCTGGCCTTCTCAAACCTGTTTTAAAGGCACAAGCTCCGCTGAGCCCCGGTGGCATAAGTGGTTGAGTGTGGGACTGTGGCCCGCGGTCTGGTGGTTCAAATCCGGTGGCAGCTCTCAGGAGCAGCGCTGGGTGGCTCCCACAACCACCAGAGGGCAGTGATGCCAAAAAAAAAAAAGGCACAAGCTCTTTAGCTCCACTGACAAGGGCCCAGAGGCATCCCACTCCACCAGAAGGCTTCCAGTCTCAAGGTTTCTCCCCCTGTGGGTGGGTGAGGAAGCCACCATCTTCCACCAGGCTCCTGGTGCCATGCCATTCCACCACAGCTGCTCGTTATCCTCTCTGCTGAGAACAAGCTCTGACTCCTTGGTCTAGGGGCTTCTCACAGCAGGGACTCCCAGGTCCCCAAGATCCCCTTCACACCTACCTTTTTCTTCTTGATGCTAGTGGTCCCTTCTCTCTGCTTCTCAGATGACTTTGAAGTTTAGAGGGATAGCCAAGCTGACCAAGCTTTTCTTTTGCTTTTCTGCATGTCCTTTGCACAATCCCACTCCGGATGGGTTTTATGCATCTTATTTGCATTATTAGCAAATGGCTCAATAGCCTTGGTAGGCTACACGAGCTTTGTGTGCGTGGCCCCGCCCAGTTATTTGGTGGGCATTACACTGCCATGGCTAGAAAGGCTGTTTGAATGTGAATCAGTACCCCCACTGTTAAGATTTAGGAGAAATTAGAAGCCAAGGTGGCTTCCAGTAGAATACACACACCTGCTAAGCCGACTTCTAAATGATTTTGTGTTTTGAAGAGTAGTGGACTTTTTCTGCCATCCCCTTAGGACTGTCTTCTGAAGATAATGTTCAGAGTTGTCACTCAGAGAGAGCTCGTTCTTGAAAACAGAAACATCTATATTTAATAACAATTCAGTCTTGAAACTATGACAAGTGTGGGGAACTCAGACCGAAGCATCTCAGCAAATAGTCTAATTTGCTCTTTTACTTTGTTATACCCACTGACATTCAAGTTCGGGGCTGGACCACCTCTAAAATGTTCAGACCTGGTCTTCACTCTAGCATCTTGGTTAGGAGGGTGGACTTAAATTCTCTTCTCCATCACATACTTCCAGTAAACAGGAACTCTCCTCTTTTGGCCATTAAAATTGTTACACTGATAGTAACTGCATAGAGAAGTTTAAGGCAACCTATTGCCACGAAGCCACTGATTTATATCAACCTTATGTGTGTCCAAGAACGGAGTTACATATGGCTTTGATAGGCTGCTTTACAAACATATCATGGATTCCAGGCACCCTGCATGTGTTCAAATTTCCAACTATTTGATTACCAGCTGTGGCTGCCATGTGCTTATGTTAATTTTATGATTGAAATGTAGGGGTGGAGTCTAGCTTGTTAATCTGGGGATAGCCATTGAGTAGCCAATGAGGCCTCTATGTGGGCATGGCTTTCTCCTAAGACTTCTGGGAAATCTCGTGATATTTCCTTTATGAAGATGAGAAGCTATCTTCCCCAGTTGTTGGGAGTTAGTCTCAGAGGCGATGAGTCACAGGAAAGACAAGATGGCAGCGTCCGAGAAGGTGGAGGAGCCGGCGGAGAGACCACATGGCTTTGCCCTGATGGAGCTAGACCTGTGAAGCTGGAGTGGCATGCTGTTGATGGACCCTGAGCCCTGGAAGCGAGGAGCCATGGGGAGACCCCTTCCAGTGCCAGAATTCTGCACTCACTGACCTGTGACTTCGTGAGTTGGAAGGAGACTTTGCAGACTGATTTCGGGCATATGGGTTAATATCAGACTTATGACTTTGTACTGGACTGGATTGGGATGCTTTCTTAGTGTCACATTCCTTTTGTATATAAACCCTTTCCTTATATCTATATGCGTGTCTTTGAAATTTGTTTCTCTAGTCTACCCGGACTAACACACCAGCCAAGTGTGTTACATGTTTTTATCACCCTCAGAATGCTTACATGAATATAGCCACACAAAATACTTTGACCATTGATTGCAACCTAATATTCACCCTGCTTCAAAAATTCTAGTACAAGACACCAGCCAAACCAAGTCCTGGTATTTCACGATAAATATGTCAGCCTCCCCATGGAGATGTCACCATCTAGCTGAGGGGCACATATGACAACAAATACTTATATTGTGATGACTGAGGCTTGGTCAATATCCATGGCATAAATAACTGCATGTCCTCTGCTCCGTGGTATGCTGGGGACTTTGGAAAGGACTTCTTAGACTAGAAATCCCTTAACAGGCCCCAGAAGGATGAGTATACATTTCCTTTCCGTCGTCTTCAAGTATACTAGCTGGCATCATGCTGCTGTGTGGAAGAGGTAGGGACTTACTCTCCAGCACCCTTATTCTCATGCAGATCCCAATGTAATCCTGCCCATGGGAGCAAACACCACCAGATCCTAAAATGTCCCCGTGACATTGAGCTGTGTCACAGCTGAGGTCCAATTAGCATATCGAGAGGTATTGGGAGGGCTTTCCTTAGAAGAGGGTCACCTAGAACGTTTTCCCACTATGAGATGAAGTTGGTGTGTAACTGGACTGTGACAACTCTGTCTCTTAAAACTGGGTTTCCTTTCTTGCTTGCAGAAGCACTCAGAAGTCTGGAGACAATGCGGCAGTCTGACTACAGTAACTATACTAGACCCTGAGGTAGTCACTTCTTTCTGCCACCAACTTCTTACCTTTATCTCCCAATACTTTGATGGCATGATTTGAGGATTTGATTTTAGGTCAACTCTGCATGAGCAGGGGATTTCTAGAATTCTCAAATTATAAGTCGTACCCTCAAAGAGTTTATCTTTCCCTTGCCCCTTCCCATCAAAGACTATTTACTCCCAGAGAATTTACTCACTGGCAGATGTATCAGACAGCAGGAAAGTTCCCTGGAAGTAGAAGGGAGAAGGAACACCTTATTAAAAATTCCCTTGCCAAACAAATCATGGAGATGTATTTTCAAGAGCCATCAGCCCTTCAAGCACTAGCTCAGGATGTCTAAGGGAAAATGGAAGTTAGAGGCCAACGGAAATTCTGAAATCAGTGCGTTGAAGCAGCTCCATCCGTCGGCTTGGCTGGACTGCTCCCAGGGCCTCTTCTAACAGAGACTTGCAGGAGACCAAGGCAGCGGACAGAAATCAAAGATTAGGACACCATACTAAGAATAGTAAACAAAATCAGATCAAACCAAATAAGCCTACAGGAACTACATGAGGAGGACATGCTTAGGGATACTTTTAAGCATGGCCAACTGCCGCTGAGACCTGCTGAGATGCCAAATGCTCAGAGAGCTACGTCTATTTCAAATAAAGCATCAAAAATAAATAGGACAGCAAATGACAATATTATGAAGATCTATAAGCACAAATGTCCCTCAGTTATCCACATATATGCTACAGATAGTTAGCTTGGCATTGCCATGACACTTAACCTTTTAAACCGGAGGTTCTCAACCTGTGAGTTGCCCAGTTCACAACAGTAGCAAAATGACAGTGATGAAGTAGCAATGAAAATAATTTTATGGTTGGGGGAGTCACTACAACATAAGGAACTGTATTAAAGGGCCGTGGCATTAGGAAGGTTGAGAAACACTGTTTTTTTTTTTTTTTATAATCAGACTTTTAAAAATGAAACATTTTATTGCAGGTTCTTACATATATTAATAACAATCCATATATCCACTATAACAAGTGGATACATACATATGTGGCCATCAATAATTTCAAAGTCTTTTTTCTTTTTTCTTTTTGATTAATCTCTTTATTACGCTATTAACTTTTGCTATATTACATGATGGTGTCGTTGATGAGAACCTCTCCCCTCCCTCAACCTCTCTCTAACATCCCTATATAGCTAAAGCATTAGCAAAAGCTCCTCTCTTGGTAACCTTTGCAAATGTGAATAATAAGCAAGGAATTTCCCGTGCAATGGGTGTGTAAAAGTGGCCTGCATACAACTGATGTTGTTAGGGATTGTGATGGGAGTTGTATGGGCCCCCCAATAAAATGATTCATTAAAAAAGGGGGGGAGGGGAAAGGAGAGTTTTTTTTTTTAAAGAGGAGCTTGTACCAAGGGCTCAAGTGGAAAATGTTGGGAAATGTATGTGGAAACATGTACAAGTTTGCTTGATACAAATGATGTACTGAATGTTGTAGTAGCTGTAAGAGCCCCCAATAAAATTTAAAAAAATGAAAAAAAAAGAAATAGAAATGAAGGAGGAAGATGAAATCTTTAGGATTACTGAGCTTCTCATCTTGAAAAAGGGAAATTAGTTGAGAAACACTGTTTTAAACGGTCTTAACAAATAACATAAAACTTTTAAAAAGAGTTCGGCCTTTTTCACTGCCCTGCAAAATAGGTGGGTAGTTTCAGCCCGCTAACTGCTGCAGGGATGAACGAGGACTCTGTTCCTGTGGAGAGTTACAGTCTTAAATCCTACAGAGCAGTCCTCTTGTGTCCTGTAGGTTACTACGAGTTAGAATCAACTGAGAGACAGTGGTTTTTTGTGTGTTGGGGTTAAGCAGTAGGCTTTATGTTTATCACTACCCCGGTCTGAAGCTACTCAAAGGGTAAGAAACTTGCACAGGCATGTTATGGTTGAACATGACTTCTAGCCTAACACTGTGCAACTGTGGATTTCCACGCTGACACATGACTTGAGGAAGAATAGGTAGAAGGAAGACTTGGAGATTCCTCAAGGTGCAGCAGAGAGAAAGGCACTTAGAAAAGTGTCCTTGGATGAAATCAAAGAGCTGGTTCCTTCTCCTTTTCTTTCTTGTTATTGTGATGAGCTGCCTATGAGTCAAGCCCTCAAGTCAGGGCAGCCCAATGGAATGAAGCCATGCTTGGCCTGACACCACCACATGATTGGATGGGGAATGGACTGTTGCGATTCAACAGGTTTTCGTTGGCTGGCTTTCAAAGTAAACCACCAAGCCTTTCTTTCTAGTCTTCCCTAGTCTAGACACTCCACTGAAATTTACTCAACATCACAGGCACACGCAACCTTCCTTTGGCAGATGGCTGATGACTGCCAGCTGCCATGGACTGCACTGGCTGGGAATCCAGGCCTGGTCTTCCCCATAGAGAGGGAGAGTTGTACCATAGAACCACCCATGTCCTTTCATTTCTTTCATCCTAACACCTATTTATAATACTGAAGGAGACATCACATAATCTGGCCCTCAAAGTCTAAGGGATTATGAGTTGGGCTGTCAATGGCAAGGTCAATAGTTTGAACCCGCGAGTAGCTTTGTGGGAGGGCTATAAAGCTGTGTCTCCCCCTAAAGATTTACAGGCTCAGAAATCCAAAGTGAGCAGTTCCACTCTATCCCCGAGGGCCATGATGAGTCATAACTGACTTTATGACAGTGAGCTGAGGGAGTGAACTTCGAAAAGGCCTCCTTTGCTGCCTGTTTAGAACAGCGTCCTTGTCTCACAGACAGTTCTGCTGTCTGTGCAGTGAGAGACCCTGCCCTTTGCTTGTCTGAGTCAGAGGCCATGTCTGCGTGATGCCACATCGGCAGGAGAAGTTAAAAATTCACTCACATGTACAGGAATTGAGAGACATGATCAGAAACCTCTGCGTTGTTGGAAACATCTGGAAGTTTGACACTGAGAGACACAGTCTGGCCCTCAATTGCTATTTTGCCTGATGCTTATGAATCATAAGAGAACTAAACATAGGGAGTAGCAGAAGGCAAGGAAACACAACCCAGAGGAAAGTCTAAACTTTCTCCACCATCCGTTTTAGCAAGGATGGGGATTCCTGGGCCTCCACTGGGACTTGGGCTGTGAACTTGAGATCAAAGTGGCCATGAAAGTCCGACGTGCTGCTTCAGCAGCGGGGAGAAGGAAGAGCTGCGGTTTAACAGTACGCTGCCTAGGATGAACCCAATTCAGAGGAGTGGAGGTCTCTACCTCCAGTGAGGGGAAGCAAGCTGAGAGGTCGGGCTCCAGAAACACGGGCAAAGCAAAATAGATTGGGGTCGAATCTGGAAGGGAAGGATATCTGTCTAGAGCAATACAATCAGAGTGCTCCTTAAATATGAGGATGGCAGGTTAGATAAAAAGTAAAAAAAGAAGAAATGAGAATTGAGACACTGGCTCTTGCTTACTTTGCACACGTCATCAAGAAAGACCAAGCACACACCAAACCTTGAGGGAAAGGTAACCAGATGAAGCAACACACAAACAGAGTGGGCTACAGGGCCGGTTCCCATCAGAGCCAAACTGACCCCCTCTCTAGAAGTATGTGCTACAGAGGACAACACCCATCCTAGTGTTAGGAGTTGGGGAGAAGGGCCAGCCTTCCATGCCCACACAGAAGCAAACCAAGAAGGAAAAAGAGAGTGAGGGTTTAGATCCCATATTGGCCCACCAAGCCCTAAGGATGATGTCCCCGCACAAAGCTGCTAAGACACAGAGAGGACTCGGGGGCCGACAACAGCTAGAGACATGATGACCCCTTGCGGGAGCATATGGGGACAGAGGGCAATAACTTTACTTAGGTGACAGTAGAGGGTGAGTGCAGAAGGACGTGCATAAGATGACAAACGGGCAGTGAACATGGTGGTGCAATTTTTTCAGCATCTGGCTACTGCTAAAATGCCAGGGGTTCCAACCCCCCAACCACTCCATGGAAGAAAAGATCTGGTGAGTGGGTCCCCTAAAGATGAACGAAAAGCTTACTGCTGTCCAGGAGATTCTGAATCACAGCAACCTTGTCACACAGAATAGAACTACTTGGTAAGATTTCGGGGTTCGAAGTCTTTATGAAAACAAGCGGCCTCATCTTTTGTCTTCTGAGTGGCTTCTGGGTTTGAGTTGATCACTTTTTACATCGCAGTCCAACACTGGACCCACGTCACCACAAGAATCCGTCTATAAAGACGGGATGTTGTTGTTAAGTGTTGCCTAGTTCAACTCACAGGGACCCTAAGTACAAGAGCTCGGATAGGAACATCTGCAGTCTGGTTTCATTCTCACAAATGTCATTGTTTGAGCCCTTTGATGCAGGCACTGTGTCAATCTATCTCCTTGAAACTCTTTCCCTGGTGTGCTGGCCTTCTACTTCCACAACTATGATATCCTTTTCCAGGGACTGGTCTTTCTAGATAGTATGCCCAAAGTATGTAAGACCAAGTCTCATCATCCTCCCTTCTAAGCAGAATTCTTAGACAGATTTGTTCTTTCTTCTGAAAGCTCGTGGTATATTCAACATCCATTTTCAACTCCAGTATTCACCATAGGGCACCAATTCTTCTCCAGTCTTCTTCATTCATTGTCCAACTTTCATATGTATAGGAAGTGACTGAGAAAACTATGATTTGGATCGGGCACACCTCAGCCCTCAAAGTGCTATCTTTGTTCTTGTGCAGCAGATTTGCTCAATGCATCCTAGGAAATCATAGGGGGAAGTTCAGAATTGACTTGCTGGCACACCGCCTCAAAGGCATCCCCTTAAGAGCAGCTGCAGTAGCTACCATTATGGGAAATTTATACATGCCAGGCCATGGCCAAGCTGCCTAAAGATGGATTGATACAGTGGCAGTATCACAGGGGCTGACTATAACAACAATTGCATTTCGTCTCCACAACAAGTCCATGAGGCAGTGTTATTATTTAAATGTCATAAATAAGGAAACTGAGGCTGGGAGAGGTGTAAAACTTGCTCACACCTCTATAACCAGGGCTCTTTCTGACTGCTCATTTGCAGTATCCTGATACATTTCAAACCCTTTCCATATATATAGTGCAACATGCAATCTTTCCAACAACTGTCAGAACTGTTGGTTTTGAACCTTAGCTGTGCCTCTTCTGAGCTGTGCTACTTGGGGAGTTATCTCAAGCATGATGGATCTGGAGTCTTCCCATCTGTAAATTAAGGATAGTAATCCCATCACGCTCAAGGCTGTGGTGGGGAAGAAATACAATGATGGATGAGATGACCAGGGATGCCCATCATGGAATAGAAACTGAAGAATTGGCAGATCTAATGAAAAGGGAGGGTAGGGAGTGGCCTCTCCACACACAGACACATAGAGTAAAGCTCAGGGAGATTAAATGGAGCCAGAGATCAAATCCAGATCTTCTGAATCAAACTCCAATGTCCTTTCTCCTGGAATGTCTTAGTCCCCTAGGTCATCATGATGCTACTTCTTGTCTCTAAGTGGGGGTTGTTTTCTCAAGGGATCCTGGCAGCTGTTCTAACCAGCAGCCTCGGATGCAGGTGCATTGCAGCTCAGTGAAAACATCTGGGTGCTCTTTACAGTGGCTTTGAGAGAAAATCTTATCCACTCTGTTGGCATAAGCACACAACAGGTTTTGGAAAGTGCATTTCAGAACACGGCTGCTTCTGATTTCCTCCTAACTAAACACATGTGTTTGACGTATTGCTCGAAGGCGTGATGGTGTGTGTTACAGGCTATTTTGTTGTTGAAATGAGCAGCCCTTAACAGTTAAGGCTTAACTGATGATACCTGGCTCCAAACGTGCAGGGGGGATTATGTTTCTATTTGGTTCAATTATTCGGAAGAAGATCAAATGATTACAGTAGGGAAAGGATTCTGAGAGAAAGAAGCAGAAGAGACAGTTTCTTCAAGAGATTTTATAATGAGCTTGACTATGAGTCACCTTCATGTAGAAGAGGGTCTGTTTCCTGTCTCTGAGCATCTAGTGATGCCCGTTTTAAACAGCACAGGGAAAGAGGCACTACTCGATACTCCTATCATCATTTCCTCTCCGTCTTCTCATTTCTGACTTCTGTTGATGCAACCGGGCCTGCCTTCCCTTGCCCTCCTTCTCCTGACACATGATTCTTCTTTCCTCTGTCTAATCCTCCCTCCAGATGCGACTGATTTCAGCTCTGGTTTAGGAGGAAATCAAATTGAATGAGACTGATTCATACTAAGTGGTGAATGACCGGTGGTCTTCTCCAAAGGCTTGCAGTTCAAAAATCAGTATATCCTACCTGAAAAAGTTTAGAAATACTTCCTTCATGAAGTGAAATAGAGGCTCTCTGCTCCTCATGTGACAGGCAGCTTCCTCTTCCCATTCCCGTGCAGTCCCAGCTGCATCCCAGAGACACGATGGTGAAGGTCGGAGTGAAGGATTCAGCCGAATTGGACGC
>PVJH01035363.1:0-19730 GCA_004026705.1 Nesogale talazaci
CCTTCTGTTCTAGCCATCTCCTGGCGGGCCTCCCTCTCTACCGCTGCCCCTTCACCTCGCCACGCATGGTGTCCTTTCTCCAGGGACTGCTCCCCCTGTCACCTGTCCAAACGGCGCCAGGTGCAGTCTCGCCCTTCCCCCTGCGAGGAAACACTCCGAGTGCCCTCCGAGGACAGAGGGATTCACCCTGCCCGTCCTCTGTGGTGTAGTTAAATCTTCTTCGCCAACCCCGTCACTCAAGGGCATCTCCACGCCAGCCCTCGATGAAAGAGAGCCAATCTAAGTCCACCCGGAATGCTTTCATCTGTTTGGAAACAAACCAGCAGACCCAACCCACTGTGAGAGAGCAGAGGCGGTCGGCAGCCACCAGCCCAATCTGGCCCACTGCCTCTTTTTGGAACAAACGGGGGAGAGAGAGGGAGGGAGGAAGACGATGATGCCTTGGTTGTTGAACTCAATTTGTTCCACATTCATGTGCGCATGCTGAAAAGCTGGAGATGGGAACCTATTTTTCCTGTAAGAAAAAACAGAAAACCAAGAGCCTTGGTGGTATAGGGGTTACTCAGGGCTCTGCTAACCACGAGGTCACCAGTTGAAAGCCACCATGCACTCTGTGAGAGAAAGAAATAACAGAAAACCAAATAACCAGTTCTGAGCCAAACCCCTCCCCCCACCCCAATTACACTTATAAATTCATTTTCCTGGGACTCCAGATCACTAGGGAGTCCTTTCTCCTCCTCCGAAGTCATGGTCTCAGGTAGGCTACTGCACTGAATCGTTTCCGATTTATCCAATTCCACAGTCATGTCCAACCTCATCGATGGTCTGGGGGCTTTGGGGATTAGCGATTGCACTCCTTTTGCTGCACTGGCCGCTCTCATAAAAACTCCCACCCCAAGTGTTGATAACGTCAACATGTTGTGTTCAGTTGCCAAGTCAGACAAGCGGCGACCTGATTCAAATTTCACCATGAAAAAAAAATTCACCAAGATCGTTTCCTTCCTTCCTTCTCTCCTTCCTTCCTTCAACATTTTATTGCGGGCTCTTACAGCTTTCTTCTTAGCTTTACTGCCGGGATCACTCACTTTCTTTGATTCTGAGATCTTACACAAATGACCAAACAAACAAGGCACGATGACGACTGTCTTCACGCACCCAGACAGCACTCTCTGTTGTCTACGGGAGAGCAGCGCTTAGACACAGCAGCCAGGCTCCCGTGACACCATCCAGACAGGTTTTTCCAAATTGGATGGTCTGGTTCAACACCACGCAGACTCCCCCCAAACATTGCTGTTTGAGGGGTGGAAAGTTCGAGGTCGGAGAGGTTTACTGTCCTTCAGAACACACCAAGACCCCATGGGATGCAAGCTTCAGCCTCTATAAAGAAAGTTCTATCAGGACACAGCCACGCGCCTTTGTTCACACACCGTCTGGGCATGTAACAGAACTCAAGCCTAAGGAATGGATGAGCTGGCCCCTCACAGAAAAAGTGCCCACCCTTATAATAAAGAGGAGAGGAAAACAAAGCAGCGACATATCAAGAAATACGTGCCAAACCTGAAGAACTTCACTCAGTGCAAAGTTTATCTAGTGGGCGAGCCAAAAGACAGACAGTGGGAAAAGCAGTCCCAAAGCACCACCTGGGCTAAAGCTCTCCTTCTCAGCCCCTTTCTCCTGCACTGCCTCTGTGCACACCTCCGTAGACCCCCTGTGGGTTGGGTGGGGCACTTGTGCCCAGGATGGTAGGATGGGTGGGGCCCTGGGGCCGGCCGGCAGTGCCTGAGCCCCCTCCCCTTCAGTTGCAGGGCGCTGTCATGGTGGCCTCCTGCGTTCAGATGCTGGTTGGCTTCTCAGGCCTCATCGGCTTCCTCATGCGCTTCATCGGACCCCTGACCATTGCCCCCACCATCTCCCTGGTGGCGCTCCCTCTCTTCGACTCCGCAGGCAATGATGCGGGCATCCACTGGGGAATCGCCTTCATGTGAGTACTCTGGAAGCAGGAGCTCCCGCCCACCCCACCCCATGGGCTCTCCTAGGCAGATGAGCAGCCGACAGACCTGCATGCATGGTGGGTGTTGTCGAGCTCTTGGGTTCAGGAATACTGCCCTATGATAAAGCATTAAAGCTGATGCTTAGAGCTTACTGCTACTGCTAGTTTTTATAAACCCACCAGTCCAGACCAGTAGAGGTCAGAATAATTAGTCTGTTGCCAGTTGGGTGTCTCCTGAGATTTTTTTTTTTTGGGGGGGGGTTGGGGGGAACTTCTGGCACCAGCCATCTTAGAGTCTAGGGAAAAGGTGGGACTTGGATCCCAGCAGCCATGAAGTCAGAGATGCCAGCAGCATCCTTGTGTGTGCCCAGTAGGGGTGATGTGGCTGTAGGGGACCTGAAAGGGGGGTGGGTGGACACATGGACGAACAGACACTCAGCATTGCAGGGACCTGGGATGCCGTCCGGTCTGAGGGCATGTGGGGGTCGGGATGCTCAGACCTGCAGGCTGACCCGGACTCTCTCACACTGGTCTCCGGCTCTCTCGGCAGCAGCAGTCAGAGGGACCTCCCTGACCTGCCGGCTCCCTGCCCGCACCAGCCTTCCTGGACCCCCTCAGCCCGCCCTTTGTGGGTCGGGGTTCTGTGTGGGCAGCACAGAGGGAGCTGTGGCGGTGCAGGGCAGCCCCTAGCTTGCCAGGCTGGGTTTGTTCTTATTTCAGGACCATCTTCCTCATCGTGCTGTTTTCTCAGTACCTGAAAAACATCCCAGTGCCCGTGCCCATGTGTGGGCGCCAGAGGACGTGTTGGACCGCCAAGTTCCCCCTGTTCCAGGTCTTCCCTGTAAGTAGCACCCTGGCTCTCCCATGCTTGGCCAGCTCACCAGGAAATGGGACAGTGTGTGAGTCCGGGAAGACTAGAGAAACAAATTCATAGACACGCATATGGATATAAGGGTAAGGTTTATATACAAGAGGAATGGAACATTGAGAAAGCATCCCAACCCAGTCCAGTCCAAAGTCATGAGTCCAATATTAGCCCATATGCCCTATATCAGTCTATAAAGTCTCCTTCCAACTCACAGAGTCACAGGCCAGTGGGTGCGGAATCCTGGCACTGGCAGGGGTCTCCCCATGGCTCCTCACTTCCAGGGCTCAGGGTCCATCAACAGCATCCAGTGGTGGCAGAAGCAACTCAGCGCTGGCAGGGCTCTCCACGTGGCTTCTCCAGCTTCAGAGGTCTGGTTCCATCAGAATAAGGCTGTGTGGCTTCTCCTCTGGCTCCTTCAGCTCCTTGGACGCTGCCATCTGTCTTGTCCATAGTTCATCGTCTCAGAGACCGACTCCCAACAACTGGGGAGATGGCCTCTCATCTCCACCAGGGAAATACTGCGAGATTTCCCAGAAGTCTCAGGAGAAAGCCATGCCCACACAGAGGCCTCATTGGCTACTCAATGGCTATCTCCAGATGAACAGGCTAGACTCCACCCCTACATCTCAATCGTGAAATTAACATAAGCACACAACCACCACAGACAGCTTCCTCCCTGCCCCCTGCCCCCTCTCAGGAGGCTCTGCTCCCTGGCAGGTGCGACAACATTGCCTGGCTCTTTCTCTGCAAGTTTCCCAGAGCCTGCCCTCGGCCACCTGCACAGGACATCCTTTCCAGTGACCCTGAGCTGTCCATGTAGAAGGTTCTGGGGGTCGGGGGAGGGCAGCTAGTTCCCCCTGTTCCATAAGCCCAGGGTTGGAGAGACAGGCTGGGTGGCTTGGCTTACAGGGCCTTCTTATCCAGTGCTTGTGGGGTCTCCATGGATCCTGAAGGAGCCCCCGTTCCAGATCCTTCCCCAAATCCACACCGCGTCACTCACCTGAACATGGTTGCAGGCTGGACGTCCCTGTAAACCGTATTTCTCAGTGCGAAAGGGTCTGTCCACGTGCCCACCTCTCTGCTGCTCATGCAATCCAGGGCCGGTGGTGGCCTGTCGGGGTGTGGAAGACTTGTCTGGGGACTTGGCTGAAGACACCCATTCTGGGCTGCCATCCCCAGAGACGAAAGGCTGGGGACCCCACTTTGAGAGACACGAACAGGCTGCAGGGCTACAGGGTGAACGTGAGCCCATTGTCCAGAAGTTCAGGGAGCTGGGTTGGAACTCTGCAGGACCCAGCAGCCCCGGGGAGGAAGGGAGCCCTGCCCACTTCCCTGCTGGGCGCACCCCCGGGGAGGGCGGGTGCTGGTCACTGCCCTGTCCCTCCACAGGTGCTGCTCGCCCTCTGCTTGGCCTGGCTCACCTGCTTCGCACTCACCGTCACCGAGGTCCTCCCCGCAGACCCCACGGCCTACGGGCACGGGGCCCGCACCGACATCAAGGGCGACGTCCTGAGCCAGGCCCCCTGGTTCCGGGTTCCGTATCCAGGTGCTGAGGGGGCTCTCGGTACCCCCGCCATGAGGTCCTAGGAGGGGGCGTACACTGACTGGGTGGTGGGGTGGGAGGACAGGCCCCAGGAGTCCATGCCAGTCCCATAGGAGGCAAAAGGAGACCCCTAGACTGTCCCCAGAGTCCTGGGACGGGGGAGAGCTCAGGCCATGCCCCTGACTCCCACCCCCAGGCTGGCACAGGACGTGAGGGTCCAGGGTCCATGCCTCCTATCTGGCCTTTGTCTCTCTCCCACACTCCAGGGAAGTCTGGGCCTGAAATAGAACTTTCTGGAGCGATGAGGCAAGCCTATTTGGGGGGTCTTTTGGTGTCCCTGCTGAGTCCCAGCCATGGGGGGTGTGCTCCCAGCCTCCAGGGATGGTGCGATTGGGCCTCCCTTTGTAAGCAGCAGCCTCTAAACTGGGACCTAACCCCCCCAACCCCCCACTGCACAGAACTGAAGCCCATGGCCAGGTCAGCTGTCCAGCCCCAGAAGCTCTCTAGAAACCTCCCCGCACCCCTCCTCCCCATAGCAGGGAAGTGTCTGGGCACAGTGCCTCACCCTCTGGGCGCACCCCTCCCAACCGTGTCCGCAGGTCAGTGGGGTGTCCCCACCATCAGCCTGGCAGGGGTCTTTGGCATCATCGCCGGCGTGATCTCGTCCATGGTGGAGTCGGTGGGCGACTACTATGCCTGTGCCCGACTGGTGGGGGCGCCGGCCCCCCCGAAGCACGCCATCAACAGGGGCATCGGCATCGAGGGGCTCGGCTGTCTGCTGGCAGGGGCCTGGGGGACAGGGAATGGCACCACCTCCTACAGCGAGAATGTCGGGGCGCTGGGCATCACTCGGGTAAGGGGGCGTTACCTGGGTAAGGCTGGGGGTGGAGGTGTCAGAGTAACCTGGGTAAGGCTGTGGCGGTGGGGTGGGCATCACCGGGTAAGGCTGGGGTTAGGGTGGGCATCACTGACATAAAGGCTTCAAGAGGTTCAGAGGCATCGCCCGTAAAGCTGGGGAGAGAGCTGGGGGACAGAAGACTAGGAGCTCCTGCAGTGAGAACCTGACGCTGCCCCTCCCTGTGAGAACCCTGGTGCTGTGGTGGTCATGCCTTGGGCTGCTAGCCTCCAGGTCAACAGTTGAAACCACCAGCTGCTCTGAGGCAGACAGACGGGGCCGGCTTTCATCTCTTAAAGAGTGGCCATCTCGGGGACCAACAGGGGCAGTTCTGTCCTACCCTCAGGGGTAACTGTGATCTTGAGGTTTCTGAGTATGGCTGCTGTAGCAGACGAGCCCAACAGCATTGGTTTACAAACCAGCTCTGGAGGTGGGGCTCCAGCAGGGGCCCTGGGCTGGCTTGTCACGGTGTCACAGAACTGTTATATCTGGGGACTGGGGGCAGAATCTGGTTCCCTCGATAGTTTTTTGAGGCCACCTGCCTTCTTTAGTTCCCGGCCCCTCCTGCATCTGCCAAGTCAGCAGCAGGGTCTTCCTCTGTGTCCTCTTCCCCGGTCACACCCCCTCTGACCACCACGGGGATAGGGAGAGGAGCTCGAGAGACTGGTGCCCAGGTGGAGAGGAGGTGACATCAGTGCAGTCGTTGGCCCCAGCACTTGACAATGGGACCCCTGCACAACAATGAAATGCCGCATGGTGGCCCACAGGGTTTTCATGGGCTGAATTTTAGATGCAGACTGCCAGACCTTTCTTCCTGGTCTGTCTTAGTCTGGAAACTCAGTTGAAACCTATTCTGCATCACAACCACACACAAGCCGCCACGGACAACTGGGGGTGGGGTGGGGGCTACCCGTGAGGTACACAGGCCGGGAATCAACCCGTGTCCCTGCCTGAAATTCAGGTCTTCGACCCCTCACCGTGTCCCCCCCCCCCAAGGTCCCTCTGGCCCCCTGCTGACAGAGTGGAACCTCCCTGCAGGGTCTTCCAGGCTTCATCTTCCCCGGGCCACATCACCACTGCTGGATGGGCTCAAACCAGCAACTCTTCTGTTAGCAGCCAAAGACTTAACCATTGTGCTGCCTGGGGTTGAGAGGGCAGCAGATACATCCCCCCCACCGCGGTCATCGTCAGCCCCTGTGAGTCATCTCTGACTCGCAGCACCCCGTGTCCAACAGGAGACACTGCCCAGCCCTGCGCCGTCCTCACAGTGTCTATGTCTGATTGTTGCAGCCACCAGGTCCTCCCCTGTGGTCAAGAGCCCCCCTCTTCTTAGCTGGCCCTCGGCTTGAGCAGGCAGGAGGTCCTTCTCCAGGGACTGGTCTCTCCAGAGGACACGAGATGACGTTTCTACCTGTTCAGTTCTCAAGCACAGTCTGGAGGTCCTTCTAGACTAGAACTGTCCCTTCTTTGGGCAGTCCCTGCCAGACCCGTCATTTGGCCCCCACATCCTCATTCAACGGCATCCTTTCCTCCCCCCGTCCTCCCTATGCATCGTCCAGCTTTGGAATGGCAAACACTGTGTCTTGAGTCAGGCGTCACTTGGTCCTCAAAGTGACACTTAAAAGAAGTCCTTGGTAGCCCAAAGGGCAATGTGGCTTCTGATTTCATGCAGAGCAGAATAAGCAGAGCGAACATTTGCTTACTGCGTTCAGTTAGCAGAGTGAACCTTTCTTTGATGTGTCATTTGACATGAAGACCCTTTAGAGCAGAGGGAGGTTTCAGGGAAGAAAAAAAAAAAGATCACAGACACGGAGTGGAGGCTCTCAGGAAGCAAAGGCCATTGCTTTAACGGACTCACATCTCCCCCTTGTGGTATTCAGTGGTATCGACACCCCACCACCCACCCCCAGGCGCACACGGACATCTGCGTGAAGTTCACACTGACTCAAGCTGTGATCTGGGCTGTACCAACAGCTTCCAGCCCACGTTCCCCAGGCCCAATGAGGCCGCAGGCCGCAGGCGGAGTGCAGGTGGTGGCACTCCAGGAGGTCCGAGGGCTGGCTGGGGTCGACTGTTGCCTATATCGGAGTCTACTCAGAGAGCATTGGTGGAGCCCGGCACTTCCCTTGAGCTTGTGATCATGCCCTGGTTGGGACAGCGCACTGTTTCTTTTGACTTGGTCCGAATGTCTCACGAAGACTGCGCTTACAGAACGAAAGCAGACTCCGCGGCTGTATGGCCGTGCTAGTGAACTGTACCTAGCGTGTCCTTTTTAGAGCGGGTGGAGGCAGGGTGACAGGTCGGCCCGCTCACCTCAAGGCCAGTCGCTCAAAACCCCCGGCTGCTCTGCAGGAGAGAGATGCGGCTTTCCACTCCCGTAAAAGAGCTACGGTCGCAGGACCTCACGGGAGCCCTCTGCCCTGCCCTGACGGTCTCTGGGAGCTGGAATCCACTGGCTGGCAGTGAGTTTTGAGAAATACACTCCCGGATAAGACACGCACCCAACAGAGCCCACAGCGGTTGCCTAGATTCCGACTCAGAGGGACTCTGCACAGCTGCAGGACTGCCCAGGCTGCCATCTTTATAGCAAAAGGCAACTTTGTCTTTCTCCTTCGGGGCGGCTGACTGGTTTGAACCATGGATCTTTTCGTTAGCAAACCAACGCTTAACTCCCCATGCAACCAGGGATCTGTGCAGTGGCCGAATAAACAAAGTCCCTGACATAGTCCGTTCTGCCGCCGATCAGGTTTCTCAGGCAGAAGCGGAAGGCCTCCTCTCTCTCCCTCAAAGTGACCGATGGATTTGAAACCTCAACCTTGTGGCCCACAATCCAACCAGAGGTATCTGAGGCCATTCTCTGATGGATAGTGTGTGAGTCCAGGAAGACTAGAGAAACAAATTCATAGACACGCATATGGATATAAGGGTAAGGTTTATATACAAGAGGAATGGAACGCTGAGAAAGCCTCCCAACCCAGTCCATTCAAAGTCATAAGTCCAATATTAGCCCATACGTCCAATCCGTCTATAAAGTCTCCTTGCGACTCACAAAGTCACAGGTCAGTGGGTGCAACATCCCCGTGCTGGCAGGGCTCACTTCCCCGTCACTTCCAGGGCTCAGGGTCTGTCAACAGCATCCAGTGGTGATAGAAGTAACTCAGCGCTGGTGGGGCTCTCCACAGGGCTTCTCCAGCTTCACAGGTCTGTCAGGGTAAGGCCGTGTGGCCTCTCCTCTGGCTCCTCCAGCTCCTTGGATGCTGCCATCTTGTCTTGTTCATAGTTCGTCATCTCCATAGACTGACTCCCAACAACAGGGAAGATGGCCTTTCTTCTCCACGAGGGAAATACAGCGATGTTTCCCAGAAGTTTCAGGAGAAGGCCATGCCCACACAGAGGCCTCACTGGCTACTCAATGGCTCTCTCCAGATGAACAGGCTAGACTCCACCCCTACACCTCCATCATAAAATTGACATCTTGAATGTGTGACCGCCACACATATTGAGCCACAGCTGCTAGGGATGTACTCAGTGTGGAGGACAGCGCAGAAAAGCAAGATTCTGGGGCACAGAGCGCCTTTGTTTCACCAGCAGCACCGCCGAAGGGGCAGGCACAGCTCCTACCTCAGCATCCGTCTCTGAAGGAAGTCTCGTTGACCTCCTCCTGAGACACCCCCCTAGCCTGCCCCCCACCCCCCACTTACCCAGTCACCTAGAGTCAAGGTTGATGCCGTGGTCCTCAGTTCAGTTTCAGTGTCCCTCAAGGTGTCCCGGGCATCAGCTCTGTGCTCCTGGCTCCTGAAGAGTGCTCTGAGGAAGAAGGCCTGGGGATCTGCTGCCATAAAGATTGCCCTAATAAGCATATGCACAAACATTTCTATATAAGCATACATGTGTGTTACATATATATATATATTTATGCCTTTATATCAATTTAAAGCGGTCTCGTGCAGTTCATTAATGACAAAGCTGTCCTTCCCGTTGCTTCCCTCATAAAGCCCCAGGTACACTCCCGTGAGTGAAGTGCCGGGCTGGTCGAAGGTGCTCAGGGGCCCCTGCAGGCGCTCAGAGGCACACATGCTTGGTGCCCAGACCCCATGGGGCACAGACCAGCCTTCTGTGTGTGGCGCGGCTCTGCCCAGCACCCCGGCGCTTGGACTGAGCTCGCGCGTGTGCCCGGGCCCCGCAGGTGGGGAGCCGGATGGTGATCGTGGCGGCAGGCTGCGTGCTGCTACTGATGGGCGTGTTTGGGAAGGTCGGGGCCGCATTCGCCACCATTCCGACGCCCGTGATCGGAGGCATGTTCCTGGTGATGTTTGGGATCATCACAGCCGTGGGGATTTCCAACCTGCAGGTGAGGCTGGTGCCTGGCACCTCTTGGAAGGAACCCACGCGACCGAGATGGTGGCATTGGGAGGGAGGTGGGGGGGCTGGTCCCAGAGACTACCCTGGCCCCCAGCCGGAAGAAAAAGTAGCCAGAAGTGTCAAACCTCTGTAAATAGGAAGTTGCATCTGCTCAGAGCATATGCTCAGAGCGGCCTGGCCAGTGCGCCTTGGGGCTCCAGTGCCCCCAACTGCGGGGTGG
Source organism: Nesogale talazaci (assembly GCA_004026705.1). NCBI lineage: Eukaryota > Metazoa > Chordata > Mammalia > Afrosoricida > Tenrecidae > Nesogale > Nesogale talazaci. Next base: position 9,879 of record PVJH01035363.1, read on the forward strand.
CAATGGAAGGAGGGGTGTCGGTGGGTGGAGGGGCATTCGCTACGCAGGCGCCCAACCCTGGCCCTTCCTCTGGAACGCCCCCTGACAGTATGTGGACATGAACTCTTCCCGGAACCTGTTCGTCTTCGGCTTCTCCATCTTCTGTGGGCTTGCGGTTCCCAACTGGGTAAACAAGAACCCAGAGAGACTCCAGACAGGTAAGCCCGGGTGCGACGTGGGCTCGGCTAGTCCCAGGGGAGGAAAGTAGGACCCCCCTGAGTCCCGCCCTTCTGTCTCTGCCCCAGGCATCCTCCAGCTGGACCAGGTGGCCCAGGTGCTGCTGACCACGGGCATGTTTGTCGGCGGCTTTCTGGGCTTCTTCCTGGATAACACCATCCCAGGTGGGGCATCCATCCATCCATCCGCAGTGCTTCTGCCCCAGTGCCACGCTGGTCGGGCACAGAGCACGCGAGGTCTGGTGGGGCACGAGTGGTAAGGGGCCTCTGCAGGGGAAAAGCCCCACCCAGCCCTGCTCTCCGAGCACCTGCACACGCTAGCTAGCTGGTGAGGGTCCCCTGCACAGGCACTAATGTATGCATTCACTTTCCATCTCCCTCCACGAGGCTCCAGAAAACAGACCCCGCCTTCCGGGAACCCTGGGCTACCCAGGGAGGGGGTAGGGCAGCGCAGTCTAGTCCCCTCCAGCTGAGTAACCCCAAGGCGGAGCAAGCTGGTGTGGGCTTGGGGGCTTCCTGGAGGAGGCGAGCCTCGGCTGCCCCAGACGCTTCCACAGAGCGGTAAAATATAGGCTTCTTGGCTCTCCCACAGCCGCACATTGGGACCCCCACGACAGCCCCGGCACACTGTGAAATGCTTCAGAGACGGGGAGCATTTCCTGCCGGTGGTTGGGGACAGGGCTGTGCTCAGCGTGGGGTCTTTCACAATGGAGGTGCCTGTGGTCCTCAGACTACATTGGGAGTTGACAGAGGCCGCATTGGCCTTGGGCGCAGTGCAGTTCCGGGGTCTGTCTGCAGGAGGCGCGGTGTCGCCAGCGGAGTGTCTGCACGGGTCCGAGACACAGTCTGTTCTGGGGGCTGCCTGCTTGCAGGGGGTGTTGGGGGGGGGCACCTGCAGGAAGCCCAGAGCAGGAGAGGAGGGTGTCTGCTTGCAGGGGGGTGGGTTGGGCAGTGTCTGCATGGTGTGGAGTTGGGCAGTAGTTCTTGGGGCCGCCTACAGGGGCGCAGTGTAGCTCTCGGCGTACGGCTGTGGCAGTTCGCGGGCCACGCCTGCTCCTCAGGGACCCGCCACCTTCTGTTTCCTTCCAGGAAGCCGGGAGGAGCGCGGCCTCGTGGCGTGGAATCAAGTCCCGGAGGAGTCGGAGGAGGCCTCGGAGTTCTTGGAGATCTATGGCTTCCCCTGGGGCATTGGCACCAGGTTCTGCCTGTCCTCCTGCACCCAGTACCTGCCCTTCTGGCCTGGGCCAGAGGGAGTCGGGAGAGGGGACGTGGAGATGAGCCAGCTCAGGAACTAAGGCCCCTGGACTTCCCCGAGACCCGATGTCCAGGTTGTGAACGAGCCTAACACCCCCAAGGCCCCCAACCCTTACCAGGAGTGCCCGGCCCTCCAGAGTCCCTCCCACACCACCCACTGTGCTGCCCAGTAAGTCCACGCGCTGGTGGACTAAGGTGGACTCCAGTGCTCCAGCTGACCACCTGGTGTCCAGAGAAACATGTGACCCACGTCCACCAGAAACCTGCCTGGACCATGCCGTTGGCCTGCAGTGGGGCAGGGTGTGACGAGGGAGGGCTGGTGGTCTGAAAAGCAGCATGGCCTCTCCACTGCTCTCCAGGCTGGCTGTTGGCAGGGGACCTGGGGGAGGAGGTTGAGGAAGAGCCCCTGGCGCCTTAATTCTTAACAACTGGAACTTGGGGAACTGGGATCTGCCCTCACCCACCTACATGGGCCCTGAAGCTGGACGCTACGGGACCCTCGAAGATGACCCCACTGCAGCTTTGGGCTTTTCTGGAAGATTCCATTGACGTTCCCTAGAGGTCTCGGATGTACAGGACACCATGGGTTTGCCGGCAGACCCTGGTACAAAGGCGTCGCAATAAAATGTGCCACGTGAGGTTTTTGTTTGGCTTCCCGGGGTGTCACGTTGACATCCTGGTCTCTGAGAGGGTGGCGTGGGGAGGTTGAGCATGGGGCTGTCCCTCGAAAGGTCAGCACTTTGAACCGACCAATCGCCCCGTGGGCAAAAGCTGGTGCCCGCTTACTAAACACCCACAGCCTGGGGACCCCCAGGAGCAGTCCGCCCGTGCTCTCGGGGCCATTCGGTGTCGGAATTGACACCCCCATAGAGGGCGGGTGATGGTTTCTCTGATGCATGGAAGGACGAAAAAGGCTTTAATCTTGTGGGAATGACTGTGGGACGCAGGGACAGGAAGTGAGCGCCTGCAGGGGGCAGGTGTGACAGGGCTGGTGGTCTGGAGAGCAGCACAGCCTCTCCACCCCACGCCAGACTGCCTCTGGGCAGGAGGTGTGTGGGGGGATGTGGTTGAGGAAGGTCCCCTCGTCCCTTATTTCTTAGCAACTGGAACTCCGAGGGACTGGGACCTACGTGAACCCTGAAGCTGGACACTATGGAAAACGCAAGGATTTTCTGTCAGCTGATAGCCAGAGGCAGATGGCCAGGCCCTTCTTTGTGAAAAGGCCCTGTTTTCCTTGTTGGAGAAACGGAGCCTACGGACTTGCGGGAGGCGGGCTGCCACAAGCCTTCCATTTGTAAAGGACAGACTGCAGAAGTGCAGTCTGATGAGGTGTGTATTGGCAGGGGAAGGCCTGAGAAGTCTTCCCCTGGCCTACCACCGCCTCCTCCACCAGGAGTCCACCCTTGCTCAGGAGATGGGAGAAGGGGAATTTCAGCCCCGCTCCAGAGAAGGAGCCTCACCCACCACTCATGGACCTTGGCCTGGCATCGAGGTCTCTTCCAAAGAACCGGGTCCTACCCACCAGCAAGCCAGCCCCTTTATTTGCCCAAATGATGCGAACAGACAGAGACCGCGCTGCCCTTGAACACTGTAATAACTGCCAACAGGAGCCTTCAAACGCTCCGGAAACAAGTTGATCCTAAAATGCCTAGGAGTCGGGCACAGCTGTGGGTGGGTATGATCTTAGCGACAAGAATTGTCGCCCCGGTGGCGTCGTGGTTGTGCGCGGGACTGCGGCCCACTGGGATGGAGGTTCAATTCCAGCAGTGGGGCTGGGCCTCCTACTCCCACCACCGGAGAGCAGTGATGCCCCAAAAACCAAAAACCAAAGGAAAAAAAAAAAGAATTGAGAGCTAGCCACGACTACCCCTGGTGCCCGCTCCTGGCCAGCCCAGGGCGTCACAGATCTTCATCGTCAAAGGTCTCCAGGCACCTCAGCATCACCGTCTCTTGGTCTAGCTGCAGACCTACTTCCTGCAAAACATAGGAGGGGGTGTGTGGGGGGTGTGGGGAGGAGCTTAGCATTGCTAACGTTGGCCACACCTTGTCCTCAGCCTAAGCTCCCAGACAGGGGCTGTGAGGTGGGGGCCCAAGTTCCCCTCTGGTTCCGAACGACTGAACTCCCCCCCCCATCACTGAACCACTGTGATGCAAGGATTTTCCGTCGGCCGATAGCCAGAGGCAGATGGCCAGGCTTCTTCGTGAGAAGTTCCTGTTTTCCTTGACGCTGACCGCCAGAAAGACGTTTCCTGAGCACAGCAGAGGGGCCTCTTTCCTAGGGGGACCATCTACAGGCTCCACCCAAACCCCCTCTGTAGCTGCCTGTGAACTTCTGCTCACTCCACCAATGTCCAGCCCATTAAAATGGTGCTGTATCTGTGGGGTGGCCTGTCAGACCGCGTGTGGAGTGGGCTAGCGATGTCAGCAGAGCATCTCCAGACCGAGGCCTACAGAAAACCAACCAAAACTCACTGCCGTCAACAAGATGCCGACTCACAGCGGCCCTAGAGGGCAGGGCAGAGCTGGCCCTGTGGGTGCCCCCCTGTCACTCTTTGTGGGAGTAGACAGCCTCTTGTTTCTCCTGAAGAACGGCCGGCTGTTTCAAACTGCGGACCTTGGTTTAGCGGCCCAACGTGCACCCCCTGTGCCATGAGGATGTGCGTACCACTGGAGGGATGTGAGCCTGCTCACAGCAGATGCTCTGGGATGGGGTGTGGCCTCATAGCTTGCAGTGCCCTAAAGGGGAAAGAGGAACTTTGAATCCAATAGACTTTTAAAACCGTCCCCAAGCCCATTGTCCGTTGAGTGGACTGTCACTCGTGCTGACCCCGCACGTGACGGCAGAATTGCTCAAGAGGGTTTTCTGGGTCTGGCAGGTTGCCAGGCTTCTCTTCCATGGCACCAGTTGGTGGGTTCAAACTGCCAACCTTTAGATTCGTCAGCAGCACGAACCATGTCGTTCCTGAGAACTTTGGGTTGTTCTAGGCCTGTGGAGAGAGCGCTTGTTCAGGAGCGAGGCACTCCCTGTCTGAGTGAAGGTCGCTCGTCCACTCTAGGACAACCTCAGCTAATCTCTGGGGGGCCCTTGCCCTCCCTTCAACATCTGCTTCCAGGGTGTTTTCTCTCCCAAGGGCGCCACATCCCGGCTGAAAACGATCCCTGTGCCCTGAGCACCAGGTGGTGCAGTGGGTCAAGAAAGAGCCTGGCTGCTAATGGGAAGGTTGGTGGTTCGAACCCACCAGCGGCTCTGTGGGAGGAAGACGTGGCTGTGGCATCCAGTGAAGACGAAGTCTCATGGGGGCAGTGCTCCTCTGCAGAGTGAGAGCCGACTCCATGGCCGTGGGTGGTTTCATTTGGCAGGAAAGGGGTAGGAGGGGGTGACTGGTGAGCCTGGCCCGTCAGGCCTGGGTAGCCTTCCTTACAGCAGTTCACTCTGTCAGTGTGTCACCCTGGTGGCGACGGGGTGCCGGGTGGGAGCTGACCCCTGCAAAGGCCTTCCTGCTGTGCTTCCTTCTAGACTGTCTTTGGAGCCGTCCCAGTGGTGCTCAGGTAAAGGGCATCAGAGGAGGGGAGGGGGGCAAGCTTCAGACCCCGGGCTGAGGGTGGGGACAGCAGCAAGGCTGAGGACAGTGGGTGGGGGACAGACCTGGAGTCTCTGACACAGCTGGTACCCGAACCTTGTTCAAAATGTCCTTTTTTTCTTAAGCCCCTGCAAAGGCACTTGACACGCTCCAGGTTTTCCGAGCATGACAGGCGAGGCGAACCATTCCTGAGGCTAGATGTCACTGAGTCGGTCGCTGCCCACACCAAGCGGGTGTACAACAGAAGGAAACGCTCCCACAGCCATCCACTGTGGAGCGAGTAAAAACAGTAAAGCCAGTGCTCTGAACTCACTGCCATGGAGCCCATTCTGACTCCATGCGACCCCGCAGGGCAGACGAACACTGCCTGTGCGGGCAGATGGCCAGGTCCTCCTCCGAGGGACATGCTGAGGGGCTCGTACTGCCAAACTTGCGGTTCTTCGCCCCCTGTGCGTCCAGGGCTCCTTCTGTTTCCTGGTACCGGGTGCTGATTAAGTCCGGTCGAGTTGGAGGGAGCCTTTCCCGCTTCGCCCAGGGCTCGATCAAAGACAGGTGCTCCTGCAGCAGGGCCACTGGGCGGCCGGTCAGCACTGACTGCTGGCCTGTCCCCACAACACTGAGTGGGAGCCTTGGGGGCAGAGGCCCACAGGTCAGAAGGGGATCTTCAGGGCCACAGACTGCATCTGCTCCCTAAGTTCCTGGACCCCCAAGTAGGCCCTGATCTGCAAGGGCACACTAATCCTCCGCGGGTCCTCTCCTTACGTGCACGAAACCAGCAGGGAAAGCTGAGCGCATGGACCCTTCATTCTCCAGGCCTCCCAGACATGGGTGGGCAGGACTGCGTGCGCCCGAGTGGGGTGGGGGCTGCTAAGGAGCCAGGGGAGGGCGGTGGATCCACCTGCAGGAAGGGGGCTCCTGGCTCTCCCTGGAAGGCCCACGTGGTCCTGGCAGAGGGCAAGGAGTGATGCGTGGAGCAGCTGCCGGTGATGCCTTGGCGACGTGGTTCACTGCCCGCATTCACCCTGACTCTTAGCTGCCCCCGGGGTCACGGAGGGAGCTGTGCCCCCTGGGGGTCTTTATAGAAACAGATCGCCAGACCTCTCTTCCACGGCATGGCCGGGTGGGCTAGAACAGCCAACCCTGAGGTCAGTGGTTTTCCCCCTTCAGGGACACTTCACGATCCCTCTCAGCCCAGTGGCAAAGATAGCCTGAGGCCAAACGTGGGCCTGGGGTGTCGCCGGCCTGTTCTAATAACCAGCCACGCCAGCAGAGAAGACTCATAGCCATCCACCTGGCGTCCAGCTCACCCGGTGGGCTGCTAACTCACTGCAAGGTCGGTGGTTAGAAACCAGCTGCCCCTCGGGAAGCAGACGGGGGATGTCCGGTCTGGGGAACCCACAGGCAGCCCTGCCCGTCCTGTGGGGCCACTAGGAGTCGATGGGGGCGAGTCTGAGATCAACCCGCAGGACGTCACACCAAAACCTCCTCTGGGAGAGCAGCGAGGATTCAGCTGCCTTGTCTGCAAGACCCCCCCGCCTGCCGGCCCCCCTCAAAGCTCGCAGCAGCTGCCTGCCAACAGGCCTGCTGAGGTTGCCTCCGGGAAGCGGCAAAGGCTCACCAGCACTGAGCCTCAGGCGGGGCTCACGCCCCCCTCCCCCATCTCTGCCTCTTTCCTCAGGTGTCCTCAGACATCTTCCCTGAGACACCGTCGGCTCACCAGAGACCAGCCGTCCAGAGAGAATGAAAGGATGCGCTGCTCAGAAGCCCCTCTTGGGGGTGGTCGGGTCTGGCTCAGGGGTCCTTCCCCCCATCCTGAAGGAGCTGGGAGGGGGGTCTCGGGACAACGAGCTCATTCCCACCTGCTTGATCTCGATGGTGTCGCAGGGCAGGGTTTGGAAGAACTCCAGGATCTGCAGGTAGAGCTGGAACTTCTCCTCCGTGGTCTCTGCGGGGGCGCTGGCAGCCAGTGGACTGGACACGGGAGGGTCGAGGACACAGCAAATGGTTGCAGCCCTGACCGGTCAGCCCCACTCCACGCCCAGCTGAAGGGCTGGCAGTTCAACGCCACCCAGCGGCACTTGGGAAGCCAGGTGTGCCGGAGCTTGGCTTTGGGAAGCTCACAACCTTGGAAAATCCTGGGGGCAGTGCTCTGCTGGGCACTCACAGATTCACACACACGGTTACGCACACGCGTGCGCACACACGTTCACATGTGCACACACACAGACACTCCCACGCTCCCTCACATGTGTACTTACATGCACGCACGCCCAGTTATATTCACACCCATTCATACACATGCACACATACAGACACTCCCACGCTCCCTCACACATATTTACGTACAGTCACAGGGTCATACCGAGACTTACACACCCACACAGACACACACACACACCCCTACACTCTCGCACGTGCACGCACAGTCAGTCTGGAGCTCCCCCCTCCCCTAACTCAGCCCCCTGTCTGGGCCCCTCAGCCCCTCACCTGGTGCTAGATGTGCTCGGAGCCTCGCTTTGCTCCAGGAACCTGGTGACATCAAAGGCGTCTTCAAAAAGGTTCTGAAAGAAAGCACACAGCTTCGTGCCTCAGAAAACCCTTACCGCCACCCACTGGCCTCTGGCCGCCCAGCCCGGTGCCAGCTCTGAGGCCTGGTGGGGCGCTTCCCTCTGCACCCACGGGCTCCTCGCGAGGCAGCCTCTGCCGGACGGCGGCTCTCACCCTTGCCAGAACCCACAGGGCACCTCCAACTTGCTAAATGACCCTGACATCAGGTCAAGGGGGATGCAGACTGTCCTCTTCCCCGCTCCCCACCCCCCGCCAGGGCCTCTGTACCTCCTCCGGGGTGGAGATCAGTGAGCCGCTGGCCCCCTGGCTGTCCACCCCGCTATCTTTCATGCTGCCCTCTCTGTAAGCCGGCTCGCCGCAGGCCTCCAGGAGGCCTGTGAAGTTGCAGTGCTTCTGCACCCAGGCCTGCACCAGAATGGCCTTCCTCTCCTCGGAGAGGGTCTGCCACAGGTGGGAGATGGCTGCGGAGACGATGGGGAGTGTGGCCTCCCAGGAGGAGATGATCTCGAAGCTGGTCAGAAGGTCCATCATCTGCTTGTAGAAGGAGAGGTACCTGGAACAGAAACGAACGGCCTGGCCCTCAAGCCCAAAGCCAAGGTCCAAACAGGGAAGTCCACTGCACCCAGCCCTGCTGCCCACCGACAGGCCAGCTCTGGGGTCTCTCAGGGCATGGGCCTTACAGGTGCACACTCCCTCAGAGAGCAGAGGCCACGCTGTGGGCCACGGAGCAAGTCAGCCCGTGCCTTCAGGTCCCTCCCCAAATCCTCCCGGCGCCCCGTGAAGCTCTGTCTGACCGAGTTCACGCCCCACTGGAAGACAGCTGACAAATCTGAGCCCAGGACTGTGCAGGCACAGCACGACTTTAATTCAAGCCTTGGGGGGGGGGGGGCTCCAAGAGGAGCCGTTGGGGTGCAGCACCTGCACAGTCCCGGGCAGCGGTGACGAACCAGGCTGCTGGCCGCACGTCGGCTGTTCGTAAGCTGTGGGAGACCAGGAGGCGTCCTATTCCGGTCAAGAGTGACAGACTCGGAGATCCATGGGGACAGTTAGTTCCCTTCTGCTTGATAGCGCCCCCGTGAGTCAGAACCAACTTGCTGGTGGTGAGTGGGTGGGTGAGTGAGTGAGCGAGTGAGTAGTCAGGCCCAGGAGCCGTGGGGGGACTGCGGTAAGCCCTGGGCTGTTAACCAGAAATCTGGCTAGTGGCTGACCAGCAGACTGGGGGGTGAAGCACCCTCCCTCCCCCCATCATTGCCCAGGAGAAAGATCTGATGCTCCGCTCCTGTAACATCATAACTGAGGACGCCCTGCGGGCTTGCTCGGCTCCCTCTGGAATCAGAGGGAATCCTCCCAGAATCAGATCGGCCCTGAGGGAAATGGGTGGGTTGGTTTGTTTTATTTTTACTGAAGTCAAAGCCAGCGTGGCCCCCAAAGGGGCTGGGCAGGTGAGAGGACAGGGAGGAAAGGCTGAGCCAGCCACGGACTCACCGTCTCCCTTCAAGACAAGAAACAAAACACCGCCCACCACCAGTAGCACTGTCAGAGCCTGATTCCGGGAAGCACTTTAGCCCGCATGCCCTCTGCCCACACTGCCCCCAAACACTCGGACTAGTCACCCCAAGTCAATTCTGCCTCCGGTGTTGTTCCCCAACGGGCTGCATCACCTGAGGTCGGTATGAAAGGAGACAACCAGGCATTTCTTCCGTGTTACCACTGGCGGAGTATGCAACCTTAGCCTTCAGGTTAGTCGTCCGGCACAGACGTGGGACCAGCAAAGGCACCGCAAATAAACACCCCTCCCGCCAGTGAAAGGGCAGGTAGAACTGCCCCGGCCCGTCTCCTGGACTGTAACTCTTTATGGAAGGAGAAAACCTCCTCTTCCCTCCAGACCTGGAGGAGCTGCGGGTGGTTTCAAAGTGCTGACCTTGAGGTCACCAGCCCACTTCACGACCACGGCGCCGCCAGGTTCCCTGCACGTGGAGCTTCCAGATTCTCCTTTGAGTCTGACTGCCGCCCCACCTCCACCCACAGCAGGTGCCTTCCGTGGGGAGACTGCGGAGCCTCCAGGCCTCTGGCAGGCTGCAGGACGGCCCTGCCCGGGGCTGACCACTGGCCGGCAGCTCACCTTTCAAACTCCAAGAGGTCTGGTGACAAGGTGCCCTGGGAGGGTGTGGACTCCATGTGTTCCCGCTCCTCCTCCTCCCCTGCGCCCTCCTGGGGGGGGTCCTCTTCGCCCT
>PVJH01035364.1:0-19738 GCA_004026705.1 Nesogale talazaci
CCCACCTGGGCCGTCAGCCCTGCGGGAGGCGCCCGCGCCCGCGCCCGGCCGCCGCGGGGAAGGCGCCCTTCACCCTGCGGAGCGTGCGCGCAGGGCCCGTCGACCAGGCGCCCTTCTTTGTGTGCACGCTCCAGCCTCCCTCGGGGCCGGCCGCGGCGGTGCTGTACAATGGCCAAGGCTCCACGTAGAGACCGGCGCGATGGCGCGCCCCGCTCACCCTAGCGGCTCCTGCTGGCATTGCAGCCGATGGCGTTGGGGAGATCAAGTCTGGGTGCTAGTTCTCCACCAAGCACTCACTCAACTCTTGGACTCGTAGCGACCCTCGAGGACAGCCTTGCAGTGACCTTTTGGGTTTCCGAGTCTTGAACTCTTCCCAGGAGTGAACAGGCTCATCTTTCTCCTGGCATGGGTGCCTACCAATCATGGAGATGTGGTGTTACCGTTCAAAAGGTATCGTTGATAATGAGCTCGGAGATTTTAATGAAGTTAACCGTCCATGAAGATGATTACAAAGATTGATGTGTAAACTTGGTAATGCCGTTGGTAAAACATGATCGAGAAATTCTGATTCATCATGAAGGAACATCAATGTGAGTCTACAGTGGCGTCAAGGTTGAGCTGCCAACTGGAAGGTCATTCTGCCAACTGCAAGGTCATTGGCTGGAACCCACCAGCACGCTGTGGGAGAAGGCTATGGCAGCCAACTTCAGAAGTTAGTTACATCCTGGGGAAAGCATGTGGACAGTTCGACTCTGTCCTGCGGTCGCTTTGAGTCAGAATCAAGTGGTGCAGACTGAGTAATAGAGTATCAAGAAGAAAAACTATAGAGAGTATCAAGAAGTCTTTACACCTGGAACTAAATAAATGCATTGGGTTTTTTTTTAATTGCCAATAAATCCAACTTCAAATTAAAAGTTTTGTAAGATATTTTTTTCTTTTTTCTGCAGATAAAATTTTGTTCATGATAAAATATTTGCTTTTTTGAATAAAGATTGCTGTCTTATATCACCCAAGGCTGTTTTGCCTTGACATCCTCTGCTTCAATATCATCACAACCTTAACATCCTCTATCACTATTTAAATAAATTTGAAGCCTCTTAACAACTGAATGAAGATCCATACCATCCCTTTTCTTTCATCATGTGATATTGAATAGCTTCAGCTTATTGAATTCATATCTACCAAGAAGTGTTGAGTAGAGAAAAAATCTACTCTGTCATAGGCTTAAATGATCGATCGGGTTCAATTTGAGGAAATTTCATACTGCTGGTACAAGGGTTTAGTCCTCCCAAGGCAACAGACTCGTTAGTTGCAGAAATGTATTACCATTCCTAGCAACCCAGTAACTGGTCCATTGGGTGTTCAAGGTTATGACTGTTTGGATGCAGATGATCAGACATCTCTTCTGACGTGTACTTAGGAATGTTGAAGCTGCCAACCTTTGACCTATGAGTCAAGGGCTTAGCCATTTATACTACCCAGGGACTCCATCCCACCCCCCAAAAAAATCAGACCAAAAAAAAGCAATGCAGCACAATTCTACTCTGACACACGCGGGGTCATCATGAGTCAGAATATACTCATCAGTAATTGATCAAATGGTTGGTTATACTGCTACCAATTCTCTGGTGTTTTGGCTCTTTTGATACTCAGCAATAACAATTGCAATTATTATTTCTATTTCCCATTCAGATCCATACATCCATGAAAACCTTCACAGATTTGCTGAAATGATGAAATTAGGGCGAGTTCCATTTGAGAGTTTAGAACTAGGAGGAAATGATTTTATATCATAATTTGTTGTCACTATTGGTAAGCTCGCTGCATACAGATTGAATTCTGTCCTCTAGGAATATGTATCAATTTGGCTACCTCAAGATTCCCAGTATTATGTTTGGCCTCCATTTGTGATCTGATGCAATCATACTTCCTTGTAGGTGTTATAAACTCTAACTTTTATATGTTAATGAGGGAAGATTACTGTGTTGTGCTTCCTAAATTACACTCTTAATAAGTCACACCCTTACTTGACTGACATTTCTTACCAAGTCAAGTCCAATACACAGCAATCGTATAAAACAAAGTAGAATAGCCCCCTTGGGTTTTAAAGTCTATAAATCTTTAAGGGAGCATAAAGACTCATCTTCCTCCCACAAAGTGACTGGCCAAACTGCTGACCTTGAAGTTAGCAGCCCAAGGGGTAATCCACTATGTCACCAGCTGACAAGAGATAAAAGGAGGGAGAAATGAGCAGAGAGCAATACTACCAAAAGAGAAGAGTTGGAAAAAGAGCATGTCATTTCAAGATCCCTGCATTGAGAATCTCCTAAACCCAAGAGAAGTTTGATGCCAAGACACATGTCCAAAGAACATGGAAAGTCATAGGTAGGAAGTTTAAGAAAAAAAGAGTAGTCTCAGACTGAGCCCCGGGAGTGTGGTGGTTGAGGGCGGGGCTGCAGCCGACTGGCTTGGTGGTTCAAATCCAGCAGCAGCTCTCCAAGGGCAAGCCTGGGCCTCCCACTCCCACAAGAGGGCAGTGATGCCTAAAAAAAAAAAAAAGAGTGATGCCTGAAAGCCCAATTAGCCAAGAACCGCTGGCCATCCACTCCAAAACCGTGGAAATGGAGACCATTGGGCTGTGGGTGGAACCCCTGGTTGTCTTATGAAAGGATACCCAGAACCATCATATATTTAGTACCTCTTTGCTCCCATTAATATGACAGGTCTTACTCTTACAGACAAGGATCTGCATTTGTAGAAACAATCTAGGAAAATTACCCCTAGCACCAAGCCACATGTTCAGTGTTCACAGACCTCAATTAATTAAGAAACCTATACAATGCAACGACTTATGGATTGCGGATTGAAGTTGGGCTATACTCACACAAACATATCAATGGAATCTTAAATCCTATGTCATTGGTTAAAATTGCTGAGGTTATCAATGCATGGTCATATACTCTGGGAGGATCATTGACAGTGTTTGTCATTGTCTGCCTTTTGTTTGGTTTGGGTGGTGGTGGTTTTTGCCGTCGTTTTTGTCATCATATGACTGCCAAAGTAAACCAGAGTTGTTCATAACCTGTGGACAAGGAGATGGATTCTGGGCTCCCACGTAACACAGCCCTGCTCAATCCTCGCCTTCAGAAAGAGATCACTGAAGATAAAGGTGCGACAGCAAAGTGTAGTGAAGAAAGCAGATGGTTCTCGGTTACCAATTGGAAAAGCAGCTGGGGTCTTAAAGGCTTGTATCCACATAAGCAGCTGTGATGGGTAGGTTTGTTTTGCCAACATGGCCACAGAAGATTGGTGGGTCTGTTGTGACGGCACAGCCAATGAACACACGGGATGAATTGAAGGGCAGAGATAGGAAGGGCTCAACGAGTCCCACCCTCTCTCTTGCTTCCAGATCTTCGGACCAGAGAGCTGCCTTGTTCATCCTGTGCCTCGACCTCCAAGCAACACTACCCGTGGGACACGTAATCGTGGACTGTGGAGCTGTGAGTGGAGGTTCCTTCAAGCCCTCCTTCGCCACGCTCCTGGGATATACATCTCTTGAACTGGGGACTGTTGGACTCTGTCCTCTGGCTGACTGTTGGTGACCTGCTCTGCTGTTTGCTGCCTGTGACCAGATAGCCTGGATTGCTCTACAGAGGACTACTCAGCGGCCCTCAAGACTTGAAGGCCTGTCAGTCTTCTAGTTGTCTCACGCGAGTGAGTTGCACCGAGCAATTTGTACTGCTTTATAGATAGTTAACTGTTTCTTTCTTATCTTACATACCTTTCTCTCTATATAAATATATAAAAAGAATTACTAGTGTCCTGGTTTTATTTCTCTAAGAGAACCCTGCCTGACACAGCAGCCATCCAAGTAAGGTGTCAACTAAGTCAACAGGGAAGAAGCACACCAGCCTGTGTGATCCAGAGATGACAATAACACAATGAGCTGAATAAGACGAAGGAAAAAGTGTCAGAACTTAAATTGTGTACACCCAATTTGTAAACGGCTATGGAGAACAGTGGGAGCCCAAAATCCATCCACAGAGTATCTAATCAGATTAAACTTCTGACAGATCCCTTCGAGCCACAGACAACAGAGATTACTGCAAATGTGATTAGGGAGGATCGAGTCATATAGTGTAATATTCTACGTGGTCAGTTTACCACCCTCTTGACCCACCTGGAATTTGCTCTAAGCTCAAGTAATTCTTGCTTGTTCCAAGACAGAAATTTCTTTCTCTGGCTTTTAAAATATTGATGGTGGCCCCTTTTTTTATTTCTTACTCTTGATTTGTAATTTTATATTTATGCTATTATTATTCGTTTCTTCTTGCCATTTCTTGATGTTTGTTTTATCTCTGTTGGGTTTCTCAGAGTGTGACTCACGGGAGTGGAGGCAAAGAGACAATAACTGATGCAGTGGTTTACCGGGGACATAGGAGAGGTAGTGGGGAGCGAGAGGGATCTGGAGAGCAAACAATGAATGTGGAAGGGAGAAGAGAACACTGGAACTGATTGGGATGATGTATCTACAACTCTTTTTAAAAGTGATTTTACTACGTAAGTGTATAATTTGTAAATATGAATCAAGAAACTACTGGAAAAAAGAAAAGAAACCAAACTTGTCCAATGGCTAGCATGGATGAAGGAGGAAAGTTTTTGCTTAGGGAGCACTAAGTTTATATTAATGGTGGTAGAATAATTTGGAAAAAGGTATCTGCGGTGGTTATTTAATCTGCTGTCAATTTGATACTTAAGAGTGATGGGGTGGAGTGTGGCCAATCAGATCACAATTTGATGAACTCATCGAGAGGCATTAAGGAGATAAATAGCACATTGGAGGCAGGACACAGGTTCAGTCTCTGCAAGACATCCTCGTTGACAAGCCACATGGAGACAGACTGAAGGCAGCCAGAGTCTTGGATCTGGAGAAGCCACATGAAGACTCATGTTAGTCCTGAGATGCTTCCCATGTCACTGGATCCACAAGACTGCCAACTACTGGCCTGCGGTCTTCCTGCATTCAACATCATTTCATGGGTTCTATGAGTCTGAAGAGGACTTTATAGATTGGTATTGGGCATATGGCTAATCCTGAATTTATGGAATTGATCTGGATTGGACTGGGATGTCTTCTCAATATTCAATTGCTCTTGTATATAAAGTTCTTTCTTATACATATATGAATGTCTATGAATTTGTTTGTTTAGTCAACCCAGACTAACACAATATCAATAGTGATTATACAGCATGAAGTACTGAATGACACTGAATTATACATATAAAAGTTATGGAATCAGAGAATGTTTTGTTGTGTATATTTTTGCCATGATTAAAAAAAAAATTCACCCAAATAAGGAGGAACAAAAGAAAAGTGAACATGACCTAAAATTGATTTTTTTTCTAAAATTGATTATGGTAATGATTATACACTTCTTGGTGACATGATTGAATTATTGAGTTGTATGATCTTTGGAAGAAATGTCAAGCAAACTGTTAAAAAAAAAAAGAGTAGCTGACCGTGCTACAAATAAAAGGGGGTCCCAGTTTCAAAAGAAACAGCAGTCACACTTTAGAAGACTATGGGAAGAGAGATACGCAGTAAAAGATCCAAACTTGGGTATGCCCAGTAAGAACCAGAAACACTAGAGGTCATGCACATGCTTAAGAACATCCAATAAGAAGCCACCAACACACAACCACAATCATGCCCTACAATTGCATGTGGGAAGAGATTCGTCAAGGAGGAAGGCCATAAAAGTAAGGCACAGTCTTAAGTATTCCTTTTGAGTTCCACCTCCACCTCCTTCCTTGTCTCTCCCTTTTTCTTTTTTGTTTTTTGGCATCACTGCTCTCTGGTGGCGGGAGTAGGAGGCCCAGCCCCACTGCTGGAATTGAACCTCCGTCCCAGTGGGCCGCAGTCCCGCGCACAACCACTACGCCACTGGGGCTCAGCCCCGTCTCTCCCTTTTTCAGTTCCACCACCTCTCTCTTCCTAGTCTCTCCATGTTGCCGTCCATGCTCACCAGATATAGCCCATTTTTGTCTGTAAGAATGTACTATCCAGCTGAGCCCTGGTGGCACAGTGGTTGTGTGTGGGACTGTGACCCTCAGGGTTAATGGTTCAAATCCAACAGCAGCTCTCCAGGAGCAAGGCTGGGCTTCCTACTTCCACCAGGCAGTGATGCCCCCCTCCCAAAAAAAAGAATGTATAATCCAAAGCTTTACTTTCTGTGTTAGTCCAGGTAGACTAGAGAAACAAATTCATAGACACTCATATGTGTACAAGAAAGAGCTTTATATACAAAAGGAGTTGAATATTGAGAAACATCTGAGCCCAATCCAAATCAAGTCCACAAGTCCAATATTAGCCCTTATTTCAATACCAATTTATAAATTCCTCTTCAGACTCATGAACATATGAAATGACGCTGAATGCAGGAAGAGCACAGGCCAGTAGGAGAGAAGTCTTGTGGATCCATCTCAGTGCTGGATGAGAGCTCTGTGTGGCTCTTCTGGCTCAAAGAACTCACATAGTTCCATGTGTCTTCTGGACAGGGATGTCTTTTAGGAAGTGAGCAGAGAAAGAGTGGGTGTCTCCCACCTTCATCTCCAAAGAGGACTACAGGAGTTCCCAGGATCCACAGGACAAGGACACACCCACACAGAGGTCTCATTGGCTATCACCTGATTGACAGCCTAGACTCCACCCCTTCACTCTGAATCCTCAAATTATGTAACCACTCAGATTATGTAACTACCACACTTTTATGAAAGCTGACTTGCGATCATGCTGTAGGTCAATCCTTTCCGTGGAGAAAAGCAAGAAGTGAGGAAAATCATTTCAAATCTAACAAAGAAGATAACGACTTACCCCCTAAACTGACAGCACAAGAGAACCTTTCCCTCGTCCTGGCGCCCTGACTTCAAATAGCCAGGCTCATAAATGGGGAGAGAATGCACTTCCTTTTCTTACAGCCATCCAGTTGCAATATTTCTGTTAGAGGAGTACCAGCTAACTAAGACTGTGTTCAAAATTTAAGAAAACACTTTACTTACTTTTATGTAAAATACGATACAATACATCCTCGGAATGTTCAAAGCAACCTTATTCCTAATGGCAAAAAAAGTAAAAGCAACGCAATGGTCCATCAAGTGATGTAGATTAAAATATATCAAGTAAGTATAGCTATACAAATATTGTTATACCATAAAAATGTTTGAAGTTCTAAAAAAAATTAAACTTTGAAGTTCTCAGATATGGATGGGTCTTGAAAACATTATATTGCATGATTCCATCTACATGAAATGTCCCGCGGAGAGGGAGCTGTGGTAGTGTAAGTGGTTATGCTTCTGGTTTTGATCTGCAAGGTTCACAGTTGGAAACCACCAACCTCTCAGTAGGAGAGAGAGTTTTCTACTCCTGTATACAGTTACGGCCTTGGAAAATCACAGAGGTATCATTATGAGTGGGCCAGGGGCGCGGGGTGCGGCGGCTTCTCACGAGGTGGTAGCCAGCACCTTCAGCAGTCTTCAGCATGAAGACGCTCATAGCCGCCTACTCGGGGGTCCTGCGAGGCACTGGCTCCAGCATCCTCTCGGCCCTCCAGGATCTCTTCTCCATCACCTGGCTCAATAGGTCCAAGGTGGAAAAACAGCCCCAAGTCATCTCAGCGCTGCAATGGGTCCTCTCCCTCCTCCTGATGGGAGTGATGTGCAGCGCCCCCCTCATGCACACGTTTAGCACCGACTGCTGCCTCCTTTCTGTGCTCGACTTCAGCTGGCTGGCGTTTGGCTGCAACACGCCCAAGAAAGGTGGCCGAAGATCACAGTGGGTCCGAAACTGGGCTGTGTGGCGCTGCTTCCGAGACTACTTGCCCATCCAGCTGGTGAAGACACACAACCTGCTTACCACCAGGAACTACATCTTTGGATACCATCCACGTGGCATCCTGGGCTTGGGTGCCTTCTGCAACTTCAGCACCGAGGCCACAGAAGGGAACAAGAAGTTCCCCGGCATAAGACTCTACCTGACCACGTTGGCTGGCAACTTCCGGATGCCCGTGCAGAGGGAATACCTGATGTCAGGAGGCATCTGCCCTGTTAACCGGGACACCGTAGACTACCTGCTTTCCAAGAACGGGAGTGGCAATGCCATCATCTTTGTCGCCGGAGGCGCCGCGGAATCTCTGAGTTCCCCGCCTGGCAAGAACGCCGTCTCCCTGAGCAACCGCAAGGGCTTTGTGAAGCTGGCCCTGCGCCATGGAGCTGACCTGGTTCCCATCTACTCCTTTGGGGAGAATGAAGTGTACAAGCAAGTGATCTTTGAGGAGGGCTTGTGGGGCCACTGCGTCCAGCAGAAGTTCCAGAAGTACATTGGCTTTGCCCCCTGCATCTTCCATGGCCAAGGCTTCTTCTCCTCCAACACCTGGGGTTTGGTGCCCTACTCCAAGGCCATCACCACCGTCGTGGGTCAGCCCATCACCACTCCCAAGCTGCTGGAGCACCCCGCCCAGAAGGACATGGACCTGTACCACGCCATGTACATGGAGACCCTGGTGAAGCTCTTCCACAACCACAAGACCAGCTTCAGCTTTCCCGACATGGAGGTCCTGGAGGTCAACTGACGTCGCCCCCACCGCCTGGGAGGAACCAGCAGCCATCCGTGTCTCTGCCAAGTTCTCGAGCACTTTTTGTTCTGTAAATTTGGAAGCATCATGGGTGTCTGTCGGTTATTTAAAAGAAATTATGCTAACTTTGTTTAAACCATTGCACTGTTAGGGGTTTTTTTTAAGGAGGAAAAAGTGACTGTTTGAAGCTCTCATTCTAGGTGGTGGCCACGACACAACCCGGCCTTTCTGGGTTCTTGACCAGCTACCCCTGTCTGGTCCTCAAGCCACAGGGAAAGAGCAGCCTGGCCAGGTTGGGGGGCAGGGGGGACACAGGGAGGGCCGCTGAACCCTCAGGCCAGTGCGGTAGTCGGCCCTTTGCCCCTGCAGATGAGCAGCACTGCTCCCAGCCATAGCACCCACCGGGGGATGGGGGTGGGGTCTCGGCAGGCTCTAGCCTGGTTCTCCTGTCTCACCTCCCATGTCCATGGACTGCTCCAGCCCTTCTGCAGTCCAGGCAAGCCTGGCTGGGCATGGTGGTGACAGGGGCACCATATTGGTGAAGGCCAATGACCAGGTTTTCCTCAGAAGACTGGCGTGGACACACAGGCTTGGGCTTGGCCTAAACTACCCATTTCCAGTGGCCTGTTATGTTTTACTCACACCCTCAAGCCGGGGCAGGGGGGAGGGTAGGGGGAAGAAGACCCTCCCACCTGTTCAGAGCAGGCCCGCTCCTGAGAAACAGCCTGGTGCCAGGGCAGGAAGCCCTCAAAGCCCAGCCCTCCATCTTGGTGCCTTTCTGAGGAAGAAGGACAGTTGCCCCCCTCTGTGTTGGCTTCTCTGTGATGAGCTCCTTGTGTCATAGGCGACTTTTGTATATCCTAGCCCAAATAAATGAACAAGAGAGCCAAATAGCATCAGAGAATAGACTAGTGTTTGTTTGGGATTCAGGGAGTGGAGACTGGAGCATGATAATGAAATAGTAAGTGGTTTCTTTTGGGAGTGATGAAAATAATTTACCATTAGACTGATGACTGAATAACATTGTAAATATACCCAAAAGTTGTACATCTTAAAGGGATGAACTGCATGATTACATGGGTTATATCTCAAAGTTGAAGTGTTGCTAAATGGATATACCAGAGTAAATGAGAAAGTATTGCTATTAGAGTTACAGTTCATACATGCATAGGTTAATTTGAAACAAAATGTGTGCTGAAGCATGTCTCTACAATTAGTGGATGACTGCAGACAAGTTCTCTGCTAATACACTGATCTTCCTATCATTAGGGGTGTCCAATCAGGGGGGTACTTTGGGGATCATGGGAAAACATTTTTTGAGATCAGAACTAGTATCAAATTTTGAACAAAACTCAAGTGGACATCTTTGAAATTTGACAAGTTTATGGTAATGCTGCACTCCACAGAAACAACAGTTTGTAGATTTATCAAGCATTTTGAAGAAGATGAGGAAGCCCTCAGAGATAAGCCCAAGGCATAGAGGTCAGCACATTAGTTATGGCTATTGATTTGGGGAACCTGAAGTAGTTATCTGGATACATTTTCTCAAATGACTATACATGATCATGGCAGCTTATGAAGACTTTTTTTTTCTTTTTTATTCCCAACAGATTTTTAGCACATAATTTACATATCATACAATTGAATAGCTCAGTCGTCCGATCATATCAAAGGGGATTGTACATTCACCACATCCATCTTCGAATCTCTCCCCCTCGCCCATGGCTCAATAGCCTATATTGATTTGTGTCGTCACACTCACTTCTAGTGCTCCCTCCCCCTTCATTATTTATTCCCCAAAACCCCTTTCCCTCCCTAGTGTCCATCCTCAACCCCTGGTTTCGCTTTATGACTCCTTGTACCAGTTATTATCATTATGCAGCCATTCCTCCTCTGCTTTGCAGCTGGGAAGTCCAACAGAAAACAATAAAAACCAAATCACACCAAGGTGACAAGGATAAGATCATATTAATAGAAAAGCAAAAATACAAATGATGCCTAAGAGGGAGGAGACCCCCATCAACATTCAAAAAGCCAGGGAAGAAATTTCTGTCATGGAACAACTAAGAGACACCTGCACCCAGTACAAATTCAGATTGTACCTATAAGGGAGGTCAACTGGCCAATTATCGAGTGTGTTGCAGCAAAATCAAGATTATAATAGCTGCTGCCTGAGAGTAAGGTTGTTCGAGACTCTTGTCTGTGGCTGGAGCGGATTGACCAGCAGCCCACTCTGATGGCATACTCTGCAGGTGGGTTTGGGGCTCCCCTTGTCCATAGCATTCTCCAAATTGGATGTCCATAATTTTAACTCTGATGCTTTTCTCTTCACCATATTCAAATTTTATCATTGTCATCTTTGGGTCACACGAGCTGATATGCTCCTTCTGTGTGGACTTGATTGACTCCTTGCTTAAGTGACTGCTGGTTTGAATAAAAGCCTTTAAGACTCCACACATTATTTCAATTGATAGCCGGGCACCATCTGCTTTCATCAATACACTATAAAGACATTCCAATAAAAGGTACAGCTACATATGTAAAGAAAAGGCCAGGAAACTTGGACCAAGGAATTTTTTCCTAAGCGATGATGTCCCTGTTATTCTTCAATGATAGCAAGAATTATCCTAGGAGAATTTAATTGGGGAATCCTATCCCCCATAGCCCTGCTCTTGCCCCTCCAGACTAGTTTTGTTCCTAAACTGAAAGACCACTTAGAAAAAATACAATTTGAGTGCCTTCAGTATGTCAAGAGACTTAAAAATGTGTTCCTTTGAGGAGACTGGTGGGCTATGTGTTGGGCTGCTAACTGCAAGGTCAGCAGTTTGAAACCATCAGATGCTGTTTCAAAGAAATTGAGACTCTCTATGTCTGTAAAGATTTATAGTCCTGGAAATTCAGAGTGACAGTTCTACTCTGTCCTACAGGCACCCAATGTATGAGCCAGAACCAACTTAAGAGCAGGGAATTTTGGGGTTTTATTTTCAAGTAGATGTCAAACTCCCACTTTGACATAGTGTCAATTGAAAATCAGACAATTCTTTGAGACAGGATTGGTGAGATGGAAACACTGCCTTCAGAAAGATATAGACCTAGGTGGAAGACAAGTTGAGAAACAACAAGATAGTTGATTATGCTGCAACAAACTCGATAACTGGCCACTTGACCTCCCTATAGATACAACCTGAATTTGTACTGGGTGCAAGTGCCTCTTAATTGTTCCATGACAAAAATTTCTTCCCTGGCTTTTTGAATGTTGATGGGGGTCTTCTCCCTCATATGCATTACTTGTATTTTTGTCTTCATATTAATATGGTCACAGTTTGATATTCCTGGCTAATAAAGATTTCTATGATTTTGCAGTAATACTGCTTGACTTACCATAATACATGCATGTAGATTTCCTGTAGTAATGACAAGGATATTAAAAGCCTTACAAGATGGCAACAGGAAAACCTGAGCAGAACCTTTACCTTCCAAGCACTTGTTTGACTATTGAAAACCTTGAGCACCTTACCTTCTCTCTGAGCCTCAGTTTTCTCATTTATAAAATAATACAGAATGGGACTGAGCCCCAGTGGTGTAGTGGTTGAGTGCGGGACTGCAGCCCACAGGTTTGGCGATTCAAATCCAGCAGCAGCTCTCTGGGAGCAAGGCTGGGCAGCTTCCACCACCACCAGGGAGCAATGATGCCAAAAATAATAATAATAATACAGAATGGTTGCTAGAAGCAAATAACTTCCATAAAAATAATATAAAGATGTTATGCATATTGGATTATGTTTGCCTTGGTTGTTTGGTTCGGGTTTTGTTCTTTTCAAAGCCAAGAGCTCCCTAGTAATCTAATACAGTAATCTAATAGCCCGGGAATTACTCGACTACTTGAGTTAACATTCTAGTGATACACTATGTGATTTTTGGTATGTGTTAACGTCTCTCTTTTTTCTTATGTAGGAGAAGCATACTACTGCTCAACCTCAACTGTACGGTTGGTAGCCTTGAAAGCTCCTTTTTCAGTGTAACATACTATGGATGTATTCCTGCTCCTACAAGAATGAGGAACAGACATGTCCATATGCAAGTGTTAACTTCTTTACGACTCAGTTTCATCATGTGTGTAAAATGCAAATAATACATAGTTTGTATATTCTACAGCTTTTGAAGAAATTAAGTGACATACACATATACAACCTTTATAAATGTACCTCATGAGTGGTGAGACCCCAATTATGTTAACTGCTTTTATTTTTAGTTCATAATTAATCCAGTGGGATATCAGAAATATCTATGATATTTTTGTAACAGAAGCACACTGATCGCTTTGTCATCAATACTGTGCCAGTGTGCACTCCAAACACATAATAATAAATGAGTATTATTAAAAGTTAGAATAACTAGGTCACATCTAGTATCTTTGAAAGAAATGCACTTCAAAACGAAGTCTTTCTGTCTTTTTCTTTTCTCCCTTGGAAAATGGCTAAGTATTATCTGCCTCATCTTCCAAGTGTGGATTCCAGAAGACTGAAAATTAGATAAAAAAAATTTGAATGGAAACTGGTGAGTGAACGTAAACTAGCATTTTGATATTTATTGTTGCAAAGAAAACAAAACAAAATCTTAACTACAATTAAAATTTTCTCAAGATAAGAGAACAAAGATTGAAGCAAGTCTACATGACTGTTGACTGTGTAAAAATAGTATATAAAATATATATAGAGATATACACACACTATCTATAGATAGAATACTTCTAAGAGGATTAGGCAAAAATAGTATTCTATCTATAGATAGTGTGGTTGCGTGAGTCTACAGAGGGACTTATGGACTTGTGTTGGGCTGGAGTGAGATGTTTTCTTCACTTGATCTTAGCCAAGAGGCTGAGAAGCAATGAGTGGGATGCTTTTTAGTTTGTTTGCTTTGTTTTTTGGAGGGGCGTCACTGGGGATGTTTTCCTGATATACAATTAATGACTTCTTGATATAAAGCTCTTTCTTACGCATCTACGAGTGCCCGTGGATTTGTTTCTCTAGTCAACCCAGCCTAATTCTTTTTACAGATAAGAATTCTGCAGCAAAGAAAGTGAAGCGGTAAGGAGGCGTCAAGATGACGCCCAGAATCGGGAGTGTGAATACAGATCTCACCACAATGCCCCCGATCAGGAGGGCAAGATAACCATGTGGAGAGTTGCATGAAAAGATTGGGCTCCAGGGCTGGCCCCCAGCAGAGCCAAACGGACACCTAACCTAGAAATAGGTGCGACAGAGAACAACACCAAACCTTCAGGTGGGGGAAAGAAGTCGACGTAACATGTCCACACGGAAAATGAGAAAGGGTCAATCAGCCTAGACTCCATATTGGCACAACAAGCCCAGAGGAATGATGTCACTCCATGGAGCTGCTAAGGCACAGAGAGAACTGTAGGACTGCCAACAACTCAAGACATGTTGTCCCAACTGGAGCATACTGCGACAGAGGACAACAATGGGGAAATGTGGCGGGGAGATAGTGTGGCCTGAATCCCCTGCAGCAGGACAAACCAAGAAGGGAGCATAGCAGATCAGCAACTGGAGCAAAGTCAATCTACAAAGTCCCTAAAGAGCCTCAAGAATAGACTTTGTGGTAAGAGGGTCAGTCACCAGGACTCTCCCAGGACTCGGGAGGGAGCGTTCATAAAGGCCAGAGGACAGACTTAGAACTACATGTGGTTTGTTTTCCTTTCTTGATCTTTTTATTTCTTTATTTCCTTTTTTTTTTTTTCAATCTTTTGCTTTCTTACTGTTGGGCCTAGGACGTTGTTGGTTTGCCTATTTATATAAGGCAGTCATGGGAAGCAAGCTCAGGGAGAAAGCAACAGGTTCAACAGCCCCAGAGGGTCTTGAAGGGAGAAGATGGGTGGGGGGAGAGACATGGGGTGTGTGTGTGTGTATGTGTGTGTGTGTGTGTGTGTGTGTGTGTGTTTTGAGCAAACAAGTCCATAGACAAGAGAACAACTAGGGAATTAAAACCACCAACAAGGAGGTTGTAGAGATCCTGTGGGTATTAGAGCAACATCAATCTAGCGGAGAGGAAGAACTAAGAGGTGGGAAAACAGGAAACATGATGGTGGGACAGGAGGAAGCAAAAGGAAACAGAGGCAAGCTCAAGGAAGCAAAGCTATAGAGGTATTAACAGAGGTGTGTCCTTATGTACATACATTAATCCATAAAAATAGAGGTATTGGCCTATGTACGTATATTTATAAGGCACTACATGGATGCTGTAAATAGGCCTTGGGCCTCAGCTCATACCCTCTTTTAAACCAAGAACACTTTGTTCTAACAAACTGGCATTTTGTGATGTTCACTCCACACACACCCCCACATACCCCCTGACAGGATCGCTGAAGACAAAATGGGTGCATAAGCAAATGTGATAAAGAAAGCAGATGGTGCTGGCTATTGAAAGATAAAGTGTCTGGGGTCTTAAAGGTTTGAAGTTAAACAAGTGGCCATCCAACAGTCCAACAGTGAAGCAACAAGCCCACATGGAAGAAGCATACCAGCCAGTGCGATCATGAGGTGTCATCAGGGCTGGGTAACAGGTATCAGAAGATTGATAACAAACAAAAACGTGTTGTTGAGAATGAGGGAGATTGGAGCAGAGACCCAAAGCCCATGTGTAGCCAATGGAACATCCCCCCACAGAGAGGGATGAGTCAATCAGGATTCAGTAGGGCACCAATAGATCTGCACAATACTCCTCTAGTTCCTTGAGGCTATCTCACCCCCACTATCACGACCCCAGTGCTGTCTCCCACCCTGGACTGGACCAGAACATGAACATAGGTATAGACAATAGATAAAACTCATGATACACAGAACCCAGGAACAGGAATGGGAATATCGATACCAAAAATGGGAAGGTGAAGGGGGGCAAACAAGGGAAGGAAGGGGGAACTGATTGCAATAAATAGCACATAACTACACACACACACCCCGAAGGAAGAACAATAGAAATCGGAGGGGAAGGGGGAGATAGCTGTCGGTGTAAGATAGGAAAATAATAACAATCTATAATCCATGGGAGGTGGAAGGAGCTGTATATATATATATATATATATATATATATATATATATATGAAAGTAAATGTCTAGAAAAGAATGATAGCAACAAAAATACTCAATACAATTGATGTATGAATTATTGTAAAAGTTGTAAAAGTCCCCAATAAAGTGATCTTTTAATTTAAAAAAAAGAAAAAGAAAATGAAGTGATTTGACCAAGGTCATATAACCAGCAAGCAAGTGGTAGAGATAGCATGACAATTCTTGGCTCCAGGGCTGAGCCCCAGTGGCGTAGTGGTTGTGCGTGGGACTGCAGCCCACTGGGATGGAGGTTCAATTCCCGCTCACAGGAGTAAAGGCTGGGCCTCCTACTCCCACCATCAGGGCAGTGATGCCTGAAAAAAACAAACAAATGATTCTTGGCTCCAGAGTTCATACTTTTAATCACCTCCTCATGCAACCTGTGATAGGTTTTGTGTCAAATTGACTGAGCCAGGGCTCCAGTGATTTGGAGTTAAAACCTAGTAATCTCCCATGATATGACTTACCACAATGCAATCACTTCTGTAATTGATCAGCTATAAGCAGCCAGTCCATTGTAAGTTGATTAGGGTGGGATGTAAAATCCTAATTCAGAACACCATCCTGATGCAATTGATTGGAAGGACATTTGGGGGGCATATTGTCTGCTTCCACTACAAGTGGACACTGTGGAAGTTTGCTTGATCTTAGCCGGATATGAATCCTGGATCTGCTTCATCAACCTCTGATTCTTTGGACTCGTGTCAAAGAAATCATAAATGCTTGTCAAAACTGGGAGTAATCAGTGCCTATTAACAGACATACTGATCTTGGATCCATTTGCCTCTGCAGCTTCCAGGTTGACCTGATCACCTTGAATTCCTCAACCCACATAGCTACTGGAGGCAGGAGAAGCTGCCAACCTAAC
This sequence comes from Nesogale talazaci, assembly GCA_004026705.1. Classification (NCBI taxonomy): domain Eukaryota; kingdom Metazoa; phylum Chordata; class Mammalia; order Afrosoricida; family Tenrecidae; genus Nesogale; species Nesogale talazaci. The sequence continues at coordinate 16,623 of PVJH01035364.1, forward strand.
TAACCCACAGACTTGGAATCTGCCCAGTCTTGGACTTACCTGCTTCTCTACAGCTGTTGGGCTGTTTTATTCATTTACATTTCTCTGTGTAGATAAGCTTCGCTGGATTAACTTTTCTCAAGAATTCAGTCTAATGAGCCCCAGTGGCATAGTGGTTGTGCGCGGGACTGCGGCCCACTGAGACGGAGGTTCAATTCCAGCAGTGGGGCTGGACCTCCTACTCCCACCACCGGAGAGCAGTGATGCCCCCTCCCCCAAAAAAAAGAATTCACCCTAAGGTACAGCATCTCTATACTACTCCTATCCAATTCCTTTTCCTTTTCTTTTGACAGAAATTTGTTTTCTCTTAGTTTTGGAAGCAAAAGTCCAAACCAATTCTTTACCAGGTAAATTCCTAGAAGCCAGGGCTTCTTTCCTAGTTTCTGAGAACTGCTGTGGATTCTTGACATTCTCTTGTTACTTATAGAAGTATCTGCCTCTGTCATCACATGGTGTTTTCCCTTGTATGTCTCTTTTCTCCCAACTTTTAAGTACATATACTTCTTAAACAAATCTTAGGTGAAAACAAAACACAATATAATAATACATTGTAGAGAGTGCCTAATTGAACCCCTATTAGGATATACATTTGTGGCAGTCACCTAAACTGGTGTCAATTTGAGGATTATAAGAGTGTAGGGGTGGAGTCTAGCCTGTCAATCTGGAGATAGTCAATGAGATTTCTGTGTGGCATGGCCTTCTCGTCTGAGAATTCTGGGAAATGTGTTAATTCCTTCTTGGAGGCAGGAGACACTATCTCTCTCCATCCGCTCCCTGAGTGATACTGCACATGGCAGCATGCTGCTAGACCCTGAGCCCTGGAAACTGGAGGAGCCACAGAAGACCCCTATCCAGATGTTTCTACCACGACTGGATACATAAGACTCTGAACCCACTGGCCTATGATTGTTCTGGTGTCAGTGCATGTGTTTCATGAGTCTGAAGAGGGTTTATATATTGGAATTGGACATATGGACTAGTTTCAGACTTATGACCTTGGACTGAACTGGGCTGCGATGTTTTCTTAAGGTACGGTTGCTCTTGTATATAAAACTCTTTCTTATACACATATGAGTGTTTATGAATTTGTTTCTCTAGTCTACCCAGATTAACACAACATTCTATATGAAAATCCAGTATACAATCACCTACATTATTGTTGTTAGCTGCAATTGAATCAATCATAACTCATGGCAACTCTTTTTTTTTTTTCATGGCAATTTTTAAGAACAACAAAATGAAATGCTGCCTGTTCCTTGGCAACTTCCAACATCAATTACAAATCAGATCATTGTGGTCCATGGGGTTTCTCTTGACTAATTTTCAGAAATATATTATCTGACCTTGTTTTGTCCCCTCTGGATCCACCTATGCAAATTTACATAACTTAAACAAAACCGTCATAAAAGAACACTTTCCTTTACTGTGGCACCCTGGTGGCATAGTGGTTACATATTACACAATGATTCTCCAGGTTAGCAGTTCAAAACCACCAGGTGCTCCACAGGGGAAAAATGGGACTTACTACTTCTATAAATAGTTACAGTCCGGGAAACTTACAGGTCATGTCTATCTTGTCCTGTGAGGTCATTTTGGGGTGGCACTGACTCAACGACATGGAATTTTGTTTTGTTTTACTTTCTCACCTTAGATTCATTTCAATATTTGCTAGTCTACATGATTTACAGGTAGTATACATCCGCCTCTTTTCCTCTTTCGACTCTTATCTCTTTTGTAAAAAAAAAAAGATGCTGTACTAACCCCACAGATTGATTTCATAATTTACATGGTTGTAAACTGTGGTTTGAAAACTATTATTCTTGAGAAAACAAATCATACATTCACATTCTCCATCAGATGTGAAAACACAATATGATATCAGAAGCAGAGAATAAATCAAAGTGAAAGGTTGGAAAAACTCATTCAAAGGTTTAGAGTAAAAGTTGCCCTTCCTCCTAACACATGAAACATTTGTTCCTTCCTAACAATTTGACTTACATCTTATGAAACTGCAGTACAGTTGAGTAGCAAACCCCCTTGGGACAAAATGTGGTGATCCGTAAGTGTCTGGAGTTTAAATTGATTCCTCTATTTTTTGATTTACTAATCCTCAGCCTTTGTGAGTCTTAGTTTCTTCTTCAATTAGATGAAGTTAAGGGACATCTTATCCTCTTGGTGAGGATCAGTGGAGGTTTGGAGGTAGAAATTATCACCTCATGCAAGAGTCTAATTTCAAACTACTGCATATCATGCAGACACACACACACACACACACACACACACACCACCCCCGTATCTCTCAGTGAAGACTTGTATGCTGCTAACAGAATCCAGAATTTCCAAACAGAAAGAGAAGACTTGGCAATCTGCTTCCAAACCTCAGCCCCTGGAAACCCCTTGAATCACAAAGTTCTGATGTGCAATAGAAATGGGGATGGAGTAGGTAAGAAAGGGAAGTGTCCTGATTCCTTATGCATGGGTTGCCATGGTTCAGATAGCTGGAGCGCAGCTACCAACAACATGCCTGTGGTGGAAAACCCTCGCGCGTACTTCAGAGTTCTCTAAAGAAACAGTCAGTGTGGCTGGCACAGCCCAACTCCAAAGGTAAAGAGGCAGGCCTGGGACCTCTGTGGGCTGCTGGACAGAACTGGGAATTCCCAAGCCTGTAGATGAGTTGACAGTCCAGAGAATTCTGCAAGATTAAGAACCAAGTAGGTCAGGCAACAGAAGAGTACAGGATCCAGAAAGAAAGAGTATGGAGCAAGCTCTGCCAACACATCCATTTACATTCTAGAGGGAGACTGATTAGTTGATCACATCAGAAAACATCACGGAATGACATTGCATTACATTGCAGTACATTACAGTAATCAGCCCGGTGTCTGGCCAAACCATTGAGAACCATAGCTTAGCCAAAGGAATACATTAACCATTGCACTTCCTTTTCTTTGATTATATATAGTCTTACCTCTTGGGATCCTAATACCGCCAACCATTTATTGCTTTTGAATGATATGAACTGTCCCTTCCTCAAAACTCCAGTAGTTTTATCATTGTACAAAAATACAGCGCTTGCT
>PVJH01035365.1:0-19728 GCA_004026705.1 Nesogale talazaci
CCAGAATTCTGCACCCACTGACCTGTGACTTCCTGAGTTGGAAGAAAACTTTATAGACTGACTTTGGGCATATGGGTTAATATTGGACTTATGACTTAGCACTGGACTGGATTGGGATGCCTTCTTAGTGTCATGTTTCTTTTGTATATAAACCCTTTCCTTATACCTATATGCATGTCTCTGAAATTTGTTCCTCTAGTCTACCCAGACTAACTCAACATCTATAGAGCTTTCCATGCAAATGCATAAAAAATCACATTCCTTGCAAGTGCACATGGCTTCATTTTTAAAAATAGACCACATTCTGGGACACAAGTCTAGCTTGAATAAATTCAGAAGCATAGAGATTATTCAGATGTCTCTATTAGACCACCAAACCATAAAGAGGCAAATCAACAAAAATATCAGAAAAATAAGGGAAAAGAACTGGAGGATGAATAAAGAAGGAGTTTCAGTGACACCAATGGGTATTGGTCCAGATTAGAGAGAAAATCAGAAGTATCAAGAAACTAATAAAAATGAGAATACAACGTACCAAAACCTATGGGATACAGCAAAAGCAGTTATCAAAGAAAAATTAGTATCTATTAATGTTTATATGAAAAAGGAAGCTAGATTGATGACTGACACACTATCCCAAAAGCTCCAACAACTAGAACAGCATCAACAGAATAACACCCCAAAGCAAAAGAAAAGAAATAATAAAATTCGGGGCAGAGTTAAACAAATGGGAAGAACAAAGAACACTGAAAAAAATTAATTCAGCAAAAAAACTCGAGTTCTTTGAAAGGAACAACAGAATCAAGGACCACTGATAAGCTTAACCAAGGAAAGCAAGGAGCAATCATCCATAGCCAGATGAGGGATAAAGCTGGGGAAATCACAAGAGACACCAACAAGATTAGAAGAAAAATGACAAAATACTATGAAAGTCAGTATTCTAACAAATTCAACAATGTGGGAGACATGGAAAAATACTTGGAAAAAAATAGTCCCTCCCTAGATTATTCCATTAGAATTCAAGAACCTCAACAGAACCATGGCAAAAGAAAAAATAGATATGGTCATCAAGAAACTACCAACAACAACAACAAAAAAAACTCGTGTACCATATGGCTTCATAGGAGAATTCAAACAAGCATTGAGGGAAGACCTGACACTGAGTCTCCATAAATTATTCCAGAGCTTAGAAAAAGATGACAAACTCCTAAACTCATCCTATGACGCCAGTATAACTTGGATAAGCAAGCATAGCAAGGATCCCACAGGAATGGAGCACTACAGACCAATATCTCTAAGGAACATAGATGCAAAGATCCTTAACAAAATATTGGTCAAGAGAATACACAAATATGTAAGACATATTATCCATCAGAATCAGGTGGGATTGATTCCAGGGATGCAGGGACGGATCGACAACTGAATGAATGTCCATCAATATTATTCACCACATTGATAAAAAAAAAAAAGTATGAGAACTACATAATAATATTGATGGACACAGAAAAAGCATTTGATAACATCCAACACCCAGTCCTAATTAAGATACTCAAGAAGCTGAGAATGGCAGGAAAATTCCTCAAGTTAATACAAACTATCTACGAAAAATCAGCAGTCAACATCATAGTCAATGGAGAAAAGATGAAAAGAATCCCACTGAAAAAAGGAGACCAGACAAGGATGCCCCTTGTCCCCACTTATATTCAGCATCACACTGGAGGTCCTAGCTAACAACATAAAGCAGCAGAAGGACCTATGTGATGGATGGCTATGAAACTGAACAGAGAAGTCCGAAAATATAATTACTACTCAGTATATATTTACTAATATATATTATTATAGTATTAGCATTACAATAATCCTATAACAATGATTCCAATTATATACATAAAACATTTAAAATCTAAAATATACTATTCTGGTATTCCTATTATAATAATCCTAAACAATTCTTATAACTACTATTTATATGAAATTATTTAAAGTCTTTTGTCAGATGCTAGATTATAGAAGCCTGATGTCACAAGACCTGATCAGAAAAATAATCTGTCTTCATTATTTTTTCTTTTTTTAATGATAGAAGGTGATTAAAGAGTACAACGAATTTTCATTGTAGAGACTGGTGTTCTGGAGAATCATTCCAAATAGTCTGTATATTTCCAAAAAGTTTTTTTAATCAGTATTTACTCCATCCATGTCAGTGTAGTCACCTCTGTTTTGATAAAGCAGCACTTACTTCCTCCATCATATTTTCAGTGCCTTTCTACCTGAAGGGATTCTCTTTTGATGCTCTAACAATGTGCTGCTTTGATTCATGTGTTTTTCAGTATCTATCAATGTTTTGATGCAATCCTTAAGGTTTTAAATAGTTAATTCCTCCCAAGTGGACAGTCTATTCCTTCTCATCATCTATTCTTAATCTGGAAGCTGTGCTGGACCTGTTCACTTTGGGTGACCCTGCTGGTGACATATCTTACAGCACCACAGCAAAGTACAAGTCTCCACTGGACAACAAACTTGACAGACAAGTGATAAGCAGGGAACATTATGCATAGCAAATCCTCAGAACACATTTCTTTATCAAATAAGTGAAAATTCTAAGTCTTCAGTTATTTTTGTTGTTGTTTCCTTTGTCCAGTTTTTTGAGGATGTTTCAAACTTAACGAGTCTAGGTGAAGATTGTGTCAGAACAATGTGCCAATTGGGGCAGCCTGGATAATACAGTCAAGAACGCTGCAAATGTGCCTACTTTTCTTGTGAACATGTGGACAGCCCAAAATAAAGACGGGAGAATCCTGAGATGATCATAAAAGTGTAAATAAACTATCTGCTCCTTCTCTTAAACTCTTCTTCATTACAAGGTTCTCCTAGATCCTTAAAATGTTTATCACCCTATCCTACAGAAAGTCCTTAACTTCACAATTTCCAACATCGTTGTTTTCTCAATACTCTCAATACTCCCCCTTTTCTTTTTTGTCTCAAAGTATTTGAGGTGGGACCATCTCCTTTCCTGGAATCCTCACTTCCTTTCTGTCCAGAAATCTCTCTTCTTTTTAAATGTCACTTTTGCTTATCAAACAGTCTTTCCATAAATACTTTTCTTAAAACTTCACTTCTATGTCTAATTTCTGCCTCTAAAGGGCCTTAACATTTTCTGTGCTTTCAACTTACATATCTATACATATGGGTTCAAAAACCATCCTAGAATTTGACAAGACCCCTTCAACATCTGCTCGTCCTCCTGACTTCTAGTCTCTTTCTAACAACCTCACAGTTCTCCTGATCCTAAAGAAAATCTCAGAATTGCCCTTCCATTTGTACTCTCCCTCGGCCTCCATGGGGACCCACAGGGCTGGTAAATTCAAGGTCAGCAGTTCAAAACCATCAGCTACATGGTTGTAGAAAGGGTTTTCTATCCATTTAGCATGTTAAAGCCTTGACACCTGCAGTTCTACTTTGCCCTAGGTGGTCACTATAAATTGGAATCAATGTGAAGGCAGTGTGTTTGGGAGCATTTAAGCCTCCAAACATGTCCTGTCACATAGATCACCCCACCATCACCATCATTGTTTCTAGAATGCATTTGTAATATTTTGACTCGCAATCTCAGTATGACCTACCTACAAAACAAGCAAAAAACAAACAAACAAACAAACCTCTGGAGTCCCTCCTACACCAGACTGCAAGCACATCGCTGCCACTTTTTAATAATGCATATGTTTATCTGTGCTACTTTTCTGCCCAGATTCCTTTATATGCCCTAGCATATGACATCTTCACTTGAAAGGTTGACCCTTTAAAATCCTACAGTCTTCTCTTCCCTGATTACAACCAAACCTAAAGCTCTGGTCACTGAGTTGATTCCACACCTGGTGACCCTCTTGTTAAGGAGTAGACCTGCTCCTTAAGAGTTTCTTGGTGTCAACTTTACGGAAGCATAGCACCTGGTCCTTCTTCAGTGGAGCCAGTGAGACCGTTCCATTCACCAACTTTGAGGTTAGTCACCATGTACAAACCATTTCCTTGTCCCAGAAACCTGCAGCTAATGAAATGCAATCACTTAACAAATTCTCTCTCCTTTCAAGCATATATTTTTTATTTCATCTGTTTTTTCATTTCCCTTTGAGAAGATATCACTCACATAATGGTCCCTCAAAAACAATCATTTCCCTCACTTGAAATATCGATCTTTGGAGACAATTCACATTATTGTTTGTTTTTCTGGTATCACCCTCCACATATCTCTCTAGAATAAAGCAGTGAGATCTGATTGGAAGAATTGCTATGTGATATTCTTGTGAACGTCCCATTGTGAATTAGAAGCGAATTGGAAATGTGGGGATTATACTTTAGGGACAGGAAAATTCTGGTTTGGGACAGGTTTTGTTTGCTTTAAGGATAGGGTTTTAAAATTTGAGGAACTTGAAATAACCAGAGAAGATTAGTTAGATAGCTAATGGCAGGTTAGTTGGTATGTCAATTAATTAATCATACAGTTCTCTTTAGGTGCCTCCTGACATCCACAGAACATTTCAGGCGCAGGAAGAGGTTCTGAAAAAGATAAAGCATGTCACTCTCTGCCCTGTTCAACCCAATACTAAATGACTGTACTAGGGAGAAGTCTCCCTTGAGAATAAGGGTCAGCAAAATCTCTTCACTTGTTTGCTAAGCTGTCTAACTCTGGGATGTCCTGGAGTTGAAAAGGTCGTAACTCAAAAGCACTGAGCAATTGAAAGCAGCTCACCTTTTTAAAATTTTAGTTGCTTCTCTGTTCCTTAAGCACATAAATATGCAAGCCAAATCAGTAAAGCGGCAGCTGTAGACAAGCAAGTAAAAAATAGGCAGCTTGGGTAATAAGGAAAGCCAAATACAAGTAAACCTTCAAATGGGAACACAAATAAATTTGAAATGTCAGATATAACATGGATCATGGCTTGAGCTCACAACAGATGCAAGGAATTTTAATATAATCTAAAACACAAGACCTTAGATGGTTGGAAAGGAAACCAAAACAACAAATAGTACTTGAAGAAAATATTTAGTTGTTGTGACTATTTAGAGTTGTAATAAAACCTCTCTACTTACCAAAATGTTCCCAGAACACAGTCATGTTCTTCTCCATAAATGTGTGTATTTGTATGTTTATAAATGTATATCTCAAACAGATTGGAACTTTAAATATTTTCCTATAATATTAAGAAATTGTTCAAAGAAAAGAAATTGCTGATTAGTTTGTTTTTGTTTATCCAGGTCATGCAGATCTTTGAAAGACTTGGTTAAAATAATGTGCACCCTTATATAAACGGACTCTTCAAGAACAGATTCCAGGAGAGTTATTCAGAGTCAGCTAATCTCCAAAGTCTGATGAACACATCGCATGGGTTTTTTTCTATACATCTAACACAAGATACACTTGCTGTAAGTTGATTCTGACTCCTGGAGAACTTACACAACACAGCAGGATGGTCTCTAGAAATTTTAAAGTTGTAATATTTACAGAAGCAAATTGAAACATCTTTAACCCATAGAGCAATTGGTGAATTGAAACTGCTAACCTTTCGGTTATCAGTCGAATGCTTTAACTACTGTGCTACCAGAGTTCCTTAAATTGAAATTTTTTAAAAAGAAGATTTTACTGACACCAAGTTAATTCCAATTCATACTGATCATATATAGTTTTTCTGAGACTGTATATATTTTTTAAATATCAAGCCTTCTCTTTCTCCAACAGAACATGAATTTCTAACCTTCACAACCCAATATTTACCTCCCATAGCCACAAGACCCTTAGCACACTGTCAAACCCACTGCCATCAGGTCCATGCCACCTCAGAGAGACCATGTCTAGAAGACAGAGAGAACTACTTATTAGAGTTTTCAAGACTGAAATCTTGATAGAAGCAAACAATCTCATCTTTTTCCTAAGGAGAACCTAGTGGATTTGAGCAACCAACCTGTGGTTAGCAGCCCAGGTTTAGCCCACTAAGCCAGTGGTACTGTTTGCAATTTTCTTTAAAACTGAATTCAATGATCATTTCAGAAGGATATATAGTTTAATACAGCAAGGAGGGCATTGATGTACTAAGTCATTGTTTGCCTACCAACAGTTCTATTCTCATGGTAGTATAGTTTTACACACCATATGTCAGTCTTAGGTCCCCAGGTCACAGATGTGTTTGAGGCAGAATCTAGTTCAGTTAATGATGTTTACATATCAGATCCCCCCAGTATGCCCTTTGTAGCATGTTGCGTACCTTGAAGATCCAGGATTTAAGACCCCAGTGGTCTAAGGTATTTGGCCTGGGTTCCCGATGGGATATAGAGAAACTCAGGACAATGTGGTTTACCAGGTGAATGTAGCCAGGCATACTTCCTGTTTGAGGTCCTTATAAGTATTGTTAGTCACTTTTACCCCCACTTGGAAGGTGATCCTCCCTCTTTTTCTACCCACAGACATGTGCTTGTCTTCTCTCAGACATGTCTGCTCCCTTTCCCCTGTCCTGACATGACTTTCCCATCAGAATCCCTCACCACTCTGGCAGATCAAAATGTCTACCAGTCTGGGCACACCTCTCGATTATTGTGCCGGGCAGCCACTAAGCTGTCCGCTTCCCCTTGCCCAGCCTTGACAATCTGACCCCAGCTAACATGAGGACCCCTCTGCCACAAGCACCTTCAAGAGGAGGGGAGGAGAGGGGCAGAAGGGGAGGAAGGGAAAACAGTTCACAATGATGTATTAACATAACCCCACCCCCACCCACTGAGAGTAACAAATAGAAATGTGGGTGAAGGGAGACAGTGGTCAGTGTAAGATATGAAAATAATAATAATTTATTAAGGGATCATAAGGGTGGGGGGAAGAAGGGGAAAAAAGATGAGCTGATAGCAAGGGTTCAAATAGAAAGTAAATGTTTAGAAAATTATGGTTGTAACATATGTACAAATATGTTTGACACACTTGATCTATAGGTTGCTATAAGAACTATAAGAAATCCCAATTTAAAAACAAATGAAAAAGATATTCAGCTAGAGAAGACGGTGCATGGTTCACTGGCCCCAGACAGGCTCTTTACTATGCATTCTGGACTCCCTGGACAGCAGACTGGATGCCTGCGGGTCTGAGCCTGTGCACATCCGGCTGCTTGCCCCTACAACCTTGGACTCAAGCAGTATAATATACAGCATCCTAGTCGTTTGCATCTCCTTGAAGTCTAAGACTGTCTTGTTACTGTGGGTTACAACATACAACACCATGACAGGTTCCTATTGAGTGGCTACTTGTATGTTGACCAAAATCTGGTTCCACTAATAATGTGCTCAGGTTAAAGACATTGTGTCATTCATCACAGTAGCAACAATCCAAGCTCCATGCCACCTGCAGGGGGATCCTAAATAAAATATCTAAATCAACTATACTGAGATTAAAAAAAGACAGATTTGTAAAAGCAGTCTAGCATTTAATTTATGGCTTAATCAATTAACATAGAGTCAGATACTTAGATATAAAGCAATACTTTCTATGTCAAAGAGTGCTTATTTATTAATATGAATGCTTAGCAATTTATTTTGTCATTATTTACTTTCTGTGTCAACACAGGAATTGTTTCCTTCAGGTGAATCTCTCCTCTAAAAAGTCAGCTTTGACCATCTAGCTCAGAAGGAAAAAGCTTACATGGAAGAAGCACACCAGTCTGTGTGATCATGAGGTATCTAAGAGATCAAATATAAGGCAACAAAGAACAAAAATCATATCATTGTAAATGACGGGAATTGCAGATTGTAGACCCAAAGCCCATCTCTAGGCATCCTCTTACAGAAGGGTCATGGGGAATGGATGGGTCAGTAAGGGAGGAGTGTAATAATGAAACATACAGCTTTCCTCTAGTTCCCCCACCCCCCATCCCCCCACCCCCACTATCATGATCCCAATTCTACCATGAAAATCTGGCTAGACCAGAGGATGTATACTGGTACAAAAAGGAACTGAAAACACAAGGAATCAGGACAGATGATCCCTTCAGGACCAGTGGTGAGAGTGGTGAAATCTGAGGGTGGAAATGAGGAACCAATTACAAGGATCTATATATAACCCCCTCTCTGTGGGATGGGCAACAGGAAGAGATGGGCAACAGGTGAAGAGAGACAACGGGCTGTGTACATCTGACAAAATAGTAATAATTTACAAAGTATCAAGGGTTCATGAGGAAGAGGGGATTGGGGAGGAAGGGGGGGAATGAGGCTTAAATAGAAAGCAAATATTTTGAAAATGATGAGGGCAACAAGTGTACAAATGAGCTTGACATACAGTGCATGTATGTGTGGGTTGTGATAAGAGTTGTATGAGCCCCCAATAAAATGATTTTTTAAAAGTCAGTGCTTCAAAAATGTTAGACAATCATAGGTAATGTTTTCCTAATACAAGGGATAAAGGAAGTAAAAATGACTAGCCATTATTTTAAAACTTAATCTCATGTTAGATAACATGAAATTATTGGAAAATCTATATAGCAGACCCTAGAATTTGATGTTAGTGGGAAGTCGATAAAGAGGAGCAGGGGTTTGTGTTACAGATTTACCATGTGAGTGTTTATGTGTCTCCATGTTCTCATCTGCAAAATGGCATGAGTAATACTAGTACCTTCTTCACAGTGTTATTGTAAATATTAAATCAGTTAAGACTGTTCTAAAGTATAAAATAACAAATAGCATACCTGTCACAGAGTAGGTGATAAATAAATGTTAAGTATCATTTCACTGTACCTGGCTGGTCATTAAAAATAGAAGTGAAGCACCATTGTGTCCAAAGAAGAGCACAGACACCCAAAATCAATACCCACAACCCCCAAAAGCTGCACTTCTTATGGCCCAACCACCTCTGTGGGGCACAGAAGCTCAATGTGGCAGAGTACCTGGAGACCACGAGACACTTTATGGAATAGGATTTCCATTTTTGAATAAAGAAATATGAATCCATTTAATTCCATCACACATATTAGCAGGAATCTTACTTGCATAAAACATTGGTATATGGTAGGGCATATCTCACCACAAATACATGTATCTATATCAAAATAAGCCATTGAGTGAAGTAGTACCAGTTATTACTGAGTTAATTCCAACTCTGAGTGCCCTTCAGACAGAGTAGAACTATCCCTGTGGGTTTCTGAAACTCTAAGTGTTTAGGAATAAATGGGGCCATTCTCCTCCTGTGAAGAAGCTTCTTGTTTCAAACTGCTGACCTTGTGGTTGGCTGCCCAATGACGAACCCAGTGAGCCACCAGGGTATGGTTAACAGATCCCCTACCTAAAGGCAATCTATATTTACATCTCAGAATTATTTTCCTTTCCTTTTATGTGAATAATTGCTATTCAATTATTTTTCATAAGTGTGATTATTCTGTAAAAACAGATTTATAACCTTTCCTGTCCCCTTTTCCTGTATAATAGAAACATTCTTCCAAATTCATATATTCATCCAGTGCTAATCTAAATATAATGTTCAAATAACACAAATATAGTTTCATGGGCAATATCTTATTATGAAAAGTGAATATACCAAAATATCACATAAACATCTCATGATTAGTGCCCATTATTATTATTAGACATTAGCTTTTTTATATAAATAATTCTACCATCAAAGGGTCTTTATTCGAGTGTGAAGATCTTTTCTTAGTTGCTAGGTTTTTGTTTTTCTTTTTTTCTTTAATAACAGTGGTCTCATAAATCATTTGTACATTTGTGATGATCTAATTTAACTCAATGTTCCATACATGTCATGTGGTGTGTTAGAGATTTATCATTATTAAATGTTGGGCAGTATTCTATTGTGCATATGTCCCAATGTTTATTTGTAAATTTTCATAAAATTTTAAAATATTATAATTATAATCCACATACACTTGTTTCTGGACTTCAACACTTAAATTCTGCATATGTGTGCAATGTTTGCTGTTGAATGATATGAAAGTGAATTGTAGGTCTTACAGCCCCTAAGACTTCTCCATGAGCCTCTGATATATCCATAAGTCTATCACCTTTAACAATAACAAAAATCTCACAATACCATCCATTTACTTTGAATTGTTATGCTCTTCAACTGAAGAATATAGCTTTGCTAGATAGAAAAAAACTATTCTACCTCTTTCTTTTATAGGACAATTTTTAAAATTTATTTACTTATTTTAAAGAATTCCAAAATGCTTTATTTCATTTCTGCCTTAAAAACATTTCAAATCTTCTTGGAAGAAATACCTGAGAAGTGATGAAGTAAAACTCTTCTAGTATCAAATCAGAAGGCACATATTAACCTACCCCATTATTCTCATGCCCATCAAGTCTATTATGAACATATAGAGCAGTGGTTCTCAACTTTCCAAATGCTTCTAATACAGTTCCTCATGTTGTGATGACCCTGTACATGGGTTATCTGCATGTAAGAGAACCCACCTTGAAACAGATAGAGGAACAGTGTCTCAATTCCTAAGACCATTGGATACATGGTCTTAGGTGACCGCTGTAAAAGGGTTGTTAGACCTCCAAAAGGTTTGCGATCCACAGGTTGAGAACTGCTGCTATAGAAAAAAAGAGAACCACTGCTTAAATGCAACATACCAGCATGTAGCAAAGAACCCATTGAGAGGAGATCAATCCCAGCTATGTGGATACTCACCCGCACCCACCCCTGAAGAATGCACTACATTGAAGCTATAGCTCAGGGAGAGAGACACATCTGATCAGAACACACAGCAGCAGAACAAGAGGGAAAGAGAGAGAGTGGAACACATGCTGGCCCACCAAGCCCTGAGGCCGATACTCCTACTTGGAAAGCAGCCAATTAGGAGGATCATAGGGTTAGCCCCACCATCAGACATGAAGTCCCTCACTGAACCATAGCACTACAGGAGACAACACTCGAGACACAGTGTGGGCATTGTGCCCAATCTGATCCCATCACACCAGGGAGAAACACCAAGGGTGTGTAACAGAGCAGCAAGGAGAGCAAAGCAATGAAGTCCTGGGGAATACCAAAAATAGACTGTGGGGAAAGTGTGACATCCCATCAGACTCAACTGGAAAACACTCCTAAAGGTCAAAAAACAGACCTGGAACTATTTATAGGCTTTTCTTTTTTGTTGTTTGTTTAATTTTTGTTGTAGCTCTTTTGGCTTTTTGTTTTCTTTTGTTGTCTTGGTTTGCTTTGTTTTGTTTTTGTGGTCATTATTGTCTCTTCATGTCTACCTAGATAAGATAGGTGAGATAAACAATCAGGAGGGAAAATAACAGGACCAAAAGTTCCGGGGGCACACGGGAGAGGGGGAGGCAGGGAAAGGGAATGGGAGTGCCAACAAACCCAGGGATGCGGGAACAACAAATGATCTAAAATTGGTGGAGAGGAAGGTATAGGAGGCCTAGCAGGACTTGGCCAAGTGCCAAGAGGAATTACTGAAACCCAAATGAAGGTCAAACATGATAGTGAGACAAGAGAAAACTAAAAGGAAATAGAGGAAGGAACTATGAGGCAAAGGACATTTACAGAGGTCTCAGTCTAAGCATGTACATAGATATAGATAGATAGATGATAGATAGATAGATGATAGATAGATGATAGATGGATAGATAGATAGATATTATGATGGGGAAATAGATCTATGTACATCTTTTTATATGTTAAGTATTAAAGTAGCAATAAACACTGGGCCTCTACTCAGTTACTCCCTCAACCCAAGAACACATTGTTCTAAAACTCAGTCTTCTGTGATGCTCACTTTACCTGACATGATCGCTGAAAACAAAATGGCTGCATAAGCAAATGTGATGAAGAAAAGCACACTAGCCTGTGTGATCTTGGGCTTTTGATTAGATCAGGTATCAGATATCAAATACCCAGAACAAAAATTATATAGATGTGAACGAGGAGAATGGTAGAGTGAAGACAAAATTCCCATCTGTATACAGTTGGACATTTCCTTACAGAAGCATCACAAGGAAGACAAGAGCCAGTTAAGGTCTAGTATAGCACTGATGAAACACATAACTTTCCTCTAATTCACTAAGTAGAAAGAAAACATGAAAATGGCAGTGGCAGCATATGGACAAATGTGCTTGACACAGCGGATGTATGCATAGATTGCAATAAGAGCTGTACGAGCCCCCAACAAGATGAATGAACTATTTTTATAAGATTTCCAAGAATATAAACCATTACCAAAGAAGACACACTCAGTTTTTCCCTGTGGAGGGGCAGGTAGAGTTGAACCACTGACCATGGTTAAAAGGACTCTGCTTACTCAACAGTACCATCGGGGCTCAATTTGTTCTGCTAGAACCATCCACCTACAGGGTGACTGACTCCTAGGAACCCGAGAAGGAGTTCCAAGGCTATGAATCTTAATGGGGTAGAAGCCCCTCTTTCGCCCAAAGATTATGGTTAGCAGATCAATACTTACAATACCTGAGAGTGCCAACTCGGGTTTTGCATCCCACTATCCAACTTCCTGCTCTCAGAGAGAATGCTGGCTCACAGCAAGTCCACAGGACAGGGTGCATCTGCTCGCGTGAGTGCCCAGGACAGCAACTCTTCACGGATGTCAGAGGAAAAGATATCATTCTCCAGAGGAGCCGCTGGTGATTCACACTGCTGACCTTTTAGATAACAGCCCAACTTGCAACCACTGCGTCTCCACAGTTCCCCTCGTGCCATTTTTGGTGCTGCCAAAATTGAAACATTTGTTTAAGGAGATGATCACCATATTTTCCATTTTAAAGGTATATTTTTTCTTTTTCTAATTAACAATACATGAAATATTCACAATCTTGACTCTCCAGGGTTTGAGACCACATTTAAGAGCATCCCCATTTTACATTAGTGCTAGTGGTAAATAGGTCTGAGAAACCCACTTCCAGCAGTAAGGTTTTTTTTTAAAAAAAACTTCAAAACCAATCACTTTGGTTCTGCTCAACAGCTTGGAATTAGGAAACTTCTAGAACTTCAAAGGAAGCACAGTAGACATCATCCATGGGTACTTGTCGATCAACCTTTCTTCACCTATATCCACTTCTACAATAGAGGAAAGAGAAAATTAGAAGCCACCTTTCCAATACTTGTATGGCTGGGGTCCAGGGGCAACTTAGAATCTAACAACAACATGCTCCTCCCCCAAATAAAAGTACAGACATGTTTCTTTGGAACTGTCAGCTACCAAGCATGCGTGAGTAGATGTGCATGCAGGAGCAGACTTCACTTGGCATGTCTCTTCCTCTGTTTTGAGGACACTGGAGCTGATTTGAATAGCAGCGGTGGAAGCTGCACAATGGCTCTATCATTAGTTTGGGATCACAGCTTTGGTGAAACAACCCAGAACCCAAAAGAACAATGGCAGCCTTCTGAAACTTTGTCCTCCATCCCATCCAAATGATTTTGTAAGTCTATCATTTCCTGTATTAATTGCAGGTGCTAGTAATTCTTAAGGGTATTTTGTGTATCCCCGCAGATCCCTATCTGGCACAAGTAGAAAAGTGCAGAAAATAAAATGGAAAAAACAAGCAAAAGTTTAGATAACACTAGCTCTCATAATAGTTCCAATTTTATAGATCATTAAAATTACTCTGGAAGCATTTCAATGAATCATGTTATACAAAAAAAATGCCCCCAACTAGAGTACAGATGACATTGAAAGAGCTGTGATGGCACTGCTCCTTTGCTGCTGCTCAGACAGCAGAAAACTTCCACTGGGAAATATAGCTTTCCATCCAAATACAAATCACCTCAATGCCACACTTTTCCTTTAAATTAATCTGTAAGTTCCTTGACATTATACTTCAGAGGCCACCACAAATAAGCAAATGCACCTAGGAGAGACGTCACACTTTCTCCCTTGTTCAACAGGTCTCTCTTGGAGAAAACAAAGTGTTCAACTTTCTATAAAACACTATCCCTTGGGTGAAGCACAATCATGCAGGACAGATTTCTAATTTAGCCATTTCAGGAACATTCTGTGAAACTGTGAGAAAGCCATTTCCCACAGTGCCCACTTACCTAAATGGAAGCATCTGGTCTGAAGATTAGTGCACCCTGGAAAAACACTAGGGAAAATGTGCCATTTTCTTTTTCTTCTTAAAAAAGAAAGTGTTTTTATTAACCATCTGCATGCTCCCAAGTCATCCAACTTTCTAGGGCCATAACTTCCTCCTTGAAAATCCAAACAAACCGACGTAAGCCCCTTGGAATCCATGGAGGAATCTGGCCCGAGCTTTCTGATGAGCATGCCTGTGGAATTGCACTGCTCCCATTTGCCTCGCTCTCGCTCCGATTTCCTGTTGATGTGGAACTTTAATCACCCTCTGGTGTTCAGTTCCCTCTCGTGGAGCCTATTCTACTTCTGCACAGTGTAGTCCATGTTAGACATTTGTCCTCTCCTTTGTTACTCTCAAACTAACAGAAGAGAAAATTATATAACTGTTTCTGATGTCTCACAATGTCTATAGTAGACTAAGCCTGGAGTCAACAACACAATGGCAGCAGTGTACGAGTCTGTACATCTGTATATGTGTACAAGGACTCCTCTCTTGATTGCTTTTCCCTTCACCATCCACACTGCACCCTGTTGCCTTAGTATCCTTCTCTCCAAGATAACCTGCCCCGTGACCCCTCGCTTTCTCATTGTCTACTTCTCAACAGATCCTTCTCTCTCACTAAAATTCCTGGTATTCTCTTATTTATTAAATAAATCAATATTGTTTTCACTGTCAAAGCTCTCCAAGTGAAATTTAGGCCTTACATTCCCCAGTCCCAAAGAGTTTGGAATGTTGTCCAACCCTTGAGTGCCCTCAGCTCTAGGGCTTCTTTCTAATAATGAAAGACTTTATTCTTTGAGGAATGAGTCCCACTTTGTGACTAGCAATGGCTTGACTAGTCTGAAAGAGATGCATGTATAGTTGTTGTTTCCCCATAATGAGAAATCTAAGGATTATAAAGGGGACCTAAAATGTCATCCATGACCCAAGCTCGTTGGTTTTAAGGTTCAACACCTCAGTGATTTTAGCATGCGCTCCTTTCCCCCGTGCTCACAAGGTGAAGGCATAAAAGAGGTCAACGGTTTAAAAAAGAAAGGAGAGAAGGAGGAAAAGTGCTATGATGAATATAAAGGGCGGGTGAAAATAATCAGTTAATTAAAGAGACACACAAGTCAAGTCTATTGTGCCCCCCATGAGTCAATCTGGGTCTCACAGTACCCTTTGTGACAGATTGGAACTGCCTCGCAGGGAATCCTAGGCTGTAACATTTATGGTAGCAGATCTCCACATGTTTCTCCTAAGAAACAGTTGGTGGATCACTTAGCAGCCAAATCCTTTACCCCTGTGCAGTCAGAGCCCCTTTAGCCAAACTCATTCTGTTTGAGGAGCCCTGAGGTCAGAACTGCGCTGCTGACCAAACCATCAATGTCTCGAACCCATTGGGCAGTCGGTGGGGAAAAGATGCGGCTGCCGACGACTGGAGAGGTTTGCAGATGTAGAGACCCTGTGGGATACTTCTGCACACTCCTTTGGGTCACTGTGAGGCAGAATTGACGCACAGGCAAGGGATTCGGTGGTGGGGGAAGGGGGTTGTTTATTTGTTTCTTTCATTTTTAACCTTTTAAAAAGAGCCCCTGGAAACTCCATTTAAAGACATCTGCTTCCCTTTTTGTTAAGTACACCTGTGATACACCTTCACACCCTGCATAGAAGTATACAAAATTCGGGTTGTGTTAGTAAGGAAAGGGTCTGGTGGCCCCATGGTGAAGCTCTCAGCTGCCAACAGAAGGTTCACCAGGTGCCTTTGAGGAGAAAGATGAGGTGGTCTTCTTCAGTAAAGGCTGGCACTTGCAGAAACCCTCTAGGGGTCACAATGAGTTGAAATGAACTTGATGGCAGTGGGTTTGTTTGGAATTGAGTGTTTGATTAGGAGTCTTGGTGATGCAGCGGTTAGAGCACTCGGTTACTAGATGTAAAGTTGATGGTACAAAGTCCGCCAGCCGAAAGATGTGGCAGCCTGCTTGCATAAAAGTTGAGAGCTTGGAAGGCTGCAGAAGAATTCTACTCTCTCCTATGGGGTTGCTTATGAGTTGAGATCAACATGATGCTGGTAGGTGGGTTGATAATGGGAGATGAGAATATTCCAAAAATAATGGAAACATGAGCAGAAGCAAGTTTATGCATACCTGAGGTGCATAAACCCAAACCAAGCTCATTGTCATCAAGTAGATTCGAATTCATATTGACCCGAAAGGAAAGAACAGAACTCCCCCTGCAGGTTCCCGAGACTGGAACTGCATGGATGAGAAGAAAACCTCTCTTTTTCTAGAAGAAGCCCTGGTATTTTCCAATTGCTGACCTCCTGCAGCCCCAGGGCTCCTGCAACACCACCTACTCTAGACAATACCAAAGCTGTTTGTAGCTATTTGAACATAAACTAAAGCAGGGGTGCTGAAAGATGAATTTGGAGAGTTTCCTATATGCAGAGAAGCACATATGTTATCTTACAATTCTTTAACTTGGTCCTGGAATTGATAATAAACTCTTGAAGAGTTTTAAATTTCACAGTGCCAGGATCAGAAATATATTTTAGGCATCAGACTGACAGATAGATGACAGAAATGGATTATAGGCTACTATAATAACACAGGCAAGAGAGAAAGCCCTAAATGAGACAAGTTACATAAAGAGATATGGTATGTTTATGCATCTTACAACTACGTACTGAGCATGCCCTTTGTTGTAGATATGGTTGCAAGCACAAGGCTATAACAGAAAGTAAAACACACAAAAACCTCTGCCCTCCAGGACTTTGCAAGATAACGTTAATATTTTTCCAGCTCTGAAGATTGGTGCATAGTGATTTCAGTATGCAACCAAAGGTTGATCTTCATAATGCATTTGGCACAAACAGAAACTGTTTCAGAAGACAAAAGGGAAGGCAAGATGCCCAGGTCCTCATTGACAAGGTATGCTGAACGAATTGGCTCTTTGATCATATGGAGCAGATGCAACTCCCACCCTCAGTGCACTTCTCGGTTGCCTATAAATAACTTGCACAGATCTCTGAAATGCCTTTAACATTTCCATCATTTGAAGATACAGCTGTTGCCCTCAGCGTGCTGTTTCTTGGCAGCTTTGATGGGGTAGTACTGTCAGGATGTGACATTATTACTCGTGCAGGTGGAGCAAGGATGATTCCTTTTCTCATAAACAATGAACCCTTAGTAATTCTTTGGGAACTGCTTTAGAGTTTTTGTACACTGACTTGAAATGTGTGACTTTTGTGATGTCTGTTACCTTCAACTCTAATTTTCAAGGCCTCCTCTTCAGAACTTATTTTTTCACTAACTCTGATTTTTTTTTAAGCAGTGCTACAAATTTGCTTCACTGATTTTGGTTTGGTTTTGTTGAGTCGATGTACAAAGTAAGCTTGTGAAACAAAAAAAATTCATTACTTACCAATATTAAAGTAATTTTTATAGGAGAAAACTAGTCTAGGAACCATGTTCATACAATAGGAATTTTTCCTCCATCCACCACCTAGCAAACGAATTCTTTATTTTTGCCCCCTCTGGATGGATAATTTGTGTTTTCAGCTGCTTGACCTATCACTCACTTGCTTGGTGTGTTAGTCCAGGTAGACTAGAGAAACAAATTTCATAGACACGCATATGAATATAAGGAAAAGGTTTATATACAAGAGGAACAGGACATTGAGGAAACATCCCAGTCCAGTCCAGTTCAAAGTCATAAGTCCAATATTAACCCATATGCCCAAAATCAGTCTATAAAGTTTCCTTCCGACTCACGAAGTCACAGGTCAGTGGGGGCAGAGTCCCGGTGCCGACAGAGGTCTCCCCATGGCTCCTCACTTCCAGGGCTCAGGGTCCATCAACAGCATCCCGTGGTGGCTGAAGCAACTCATCGCTGGCAGAGGTCTCCATGTGGCCGCCCCAGCTTCAGAGGTCTGGTTCCATCAGCGCAAAGCCGTGTGGTCTCTCCGCCAGCTCCTCCAGCTTCTTAGACGCTGCCATCTTGTCTAGTCTGTGATTCATCATCTCTCTGAGACTAACTCCCAACCACTGGGGAAGATAGCTTCTCATCTTCATGACGGAAATATCGCAAGATTTCCCAGAAGTCTCAGGAGAAAGCCATGCCCACATAGGGTCTAATTGGCTACTCAATGGCTACTCAATGTTAATCTCCAGATTAACAGGCTAGACTCCATCCCTACATTTCAATCATAAAATTAACATATGCACATGACTGCCACACTTGGTGACAATGATATAAACCTTATAATCATTTCTAGCACATATTTCCTAATTTAGAAATTGAACAGGGATGCCTTCCATATGAAGACTCTGAAATTTGTAATTAATAAGAGTAATTGTCTTTTTTTTGTCTTTTTTTTTTTTATTTTATTGGGGGCTTTTACAGCTACTACAACATTCAGTACATCATTTGTATCAAACACATTTGCACACATGTTTTCACATACATATCCCAACATTTTCCACTTGAGCCCTTGATACAAGCTCCTCTTTAAAAAAATAACTCCCATTTCCCCTCCTCCCCTTTTTTTAAATGAATCATTTTATTAGGGGTCCTCTACAACTCCCATCACAATCGCTAACAACATCAGTTGTGTGTGCAGGCCACTTTTACACACCCATTGCCATCATCACTCTCAAAACATTCTCCCTCCCTCCAAGCCCCCATTATCAGCTCCCTATATTACCCTTCCTCACCCCTTACCCTTGAACCCTTAGTAATTTACAAATTATTTTTTCATCCTGTATACTGTACAATGTGTCCCAACACTCACTTTCCTGTTGTCCGTGCCCCAGAAAGGAGGCTACGTGTAGATCCCTGAAGTTGGTTCTCCCTTTCTATTCCTCCATCCCTTCACGCCCCTGGTATTACGACTCCTATTACTAGTCTTGGTGGATCATCTATCCTAAGTTTCCCATGTTTCCAACTTCACTGTACATCTCCTGGTCTAGCTGAATTTATGTGGTAGAATTGGGGTCATGATAGTGGGTGGGAGGTAGCATGGGAACTAGAGGAAGGTTGCATATTTCATAGCTCCTACCCTGTATCTTAACTGACTCATCTCCTCCTTGTAACCCCTCTGCAAAAGGATGTCACCTCACCTATTGATGGGCTTTGGGTCCCTAATCTGTACTCCCCCTCATTAATAATAATATAATTTTAGCTCATTGATGCCTGACACCGGATCCCTTCACCACCTTATGATCACACAGGCTGGTGTGCTTCTTCCGTGTGGGCTTTATTGTTTCTAAGCTGAATGGCCGCTTGTTTACTCAAGCCTTTAAGTCCCCAGATGCTATATCTTTTGGTAGCCGGGCACCATCAGCTTTCTTCACCACATTTGCTTATGCACACATTTGTCCTCAGGGATCATATCAGGAAAGTGAGCATACAAAGTTGTGCTTTTGAGTTCTTGAAGCCTGATATCTCATCCCTTTGACACCTCATGATTCCAGATGCTAGTGTGCTTCTTCCATGTGGGCTTTGTTGCTTCTGAGCTAGATGGCTGCTTGTTTACTTTCAAGCCTTTAAGTCCCCAGATGCTCCATCTTTTGATAGCCGGGCACCATCAGCTTCTTCACCACCTTTGCTTATGCACACATTTGTCTTCAGTGATCATGTCGGAAAGGTGAGCATCTTGGAATGCCAATTTAA
>PVJH01035366.1:0-19724 GCA_004026705.1 Nesogale talazaci
CATAACCATGAGTATTGTCTGTGAAATCTAAGTGGTCTCTTCAAAGGATTACCAAAACTAGTAGAAAAGCAGAGGAATGGTTGGTGTTAGAATATGATTCTTTTTTAAAGTTGGAGTGTGGGGACATATTTGACACCTGCTTTGTTGCAATTGAACTTGGGACAGTGTAAAGTTGGATTTTCCTTCTTCCTGTGTAGCTAAAGAAGGTTGCATGTGACTCCCATGCACTTTCCTCGGGTACTGATCCTTTGTTTTTTCTCCCCACAACAAAAGTCTCCAAATTCCTATCTGTGAATTTAGCCATTAATCAATGGTTCCATTTCCTTAGAATTATAATTAGTTGAGGAAATAGAATTCCTCATTTTGATGCTGTTGACTAACTAGAGGATGATGCGATTTTAGAGTTTTAAATGACCTTAGAGATCAGATCATTAAGTTCAATCCTTTCTTCCATCAGCAAGGAGATGGACCTAGGAGTATGATGAGGCTGTCATCAAAGCTAACTCTGAAATGTATGATCTTTTTTCACTCAGCCTAATTCTAATTTTCTAAAACTATTTTTTTTCTGAAATAAAATGTCCACTGCCCTTTTCCATGGGGTCAGCTGTGACTCATGGTGACTGCAGTTGTATCAGAGTAGAAATATGCCTCATAGTTCAGTGGCTGATCCCCCTCCCCCCCCTAGATTTACAGACCTTTCTTCTGACGGGCTTAGGGAGAACTTACATTTCCAACCTTACTCATTAGTAAGAAAGGATATCAACCACTTGTATCAACCAGGGACTTCCAGTAACATTGATGGTCACGTTAAGCTTCTAATGTTGGAAATGAGATACCTGTGAAATATTGAAGCAATGCCTTGTTTAGTCAAGCCATTTCTCTGCCTTGGAACTTGTTCACTGTTTTAATCAGCTGTCCAGTATTTCTGGTCAGGTACTGTGACACAGAGCTTGTTCTGAGCAAATGAAAATAGCAAGATTTGTCTTTGGTGCGCTTTAGTTTGATGTTGAGAAAACCTATCTCCTCTGACTTAGTCCTTATTACAACCTATTTTAAGAAAAAAATAGTTAATTGTTTTGCCTTTTTAACCACCTTCAAATAAAGTTTTCAAATAGCTTCAATTTCAGGTAAATTGTATAATCAATAATAGATAGTTTCTACTTAAAGTATTTGTATCTATCATGATTATAAATCTGCCAAATATGCTGCCCACTAATGTAAAGAATTTCAGCTTCTTGAGAACAGATACATTTATTTTGAGAACTAAGATTAGAAGTACATTTATTTTGAGAAGTAAACAATCATCATAATTGTTTTACCATCCGAAATAGAAGTTCATCTAGTATATTATTCAATAAGGATGTTGTTTGTTTTAACTATGTGCTTCACATTCTATAACATAGTAAATTCTCATAAACATCTACAATAATAATCCCAAGAGCTAAGGGTTAACAATCTAGTAATTCTTTGGACATATACAATGACCATTTTTACACACAATGACTTAAAAAATAAAAGTAGCAAAATAACTAAAGTGCAATTTATAAATATTAAGCACAGCAATAAGACAAAACAGGACAAACCATATTTTTTGGTGTGGGAAAAATAAAGGGGGTTATACATTCACTTTTAGGGATTCTGTAACTGTAGATTTGAAATTGTCTGATAGCTTCTACACTCCTTTCACTGTTAGCAGTTCATTTCAGTACTTCTCTTGATGACTCTTCATGGTTTTCATGTCTCTCCTGATACCAAGGTGGTATAAAGCGTGCCTCAATCTTGTTTTCATTCTACTCTATATAGTGGATTCAAAATTAAACAGTACAGGGCCTTATAATGAGCAATCAAATAATCAAACATAAGATGGCAGGGAATTCACAGTTATACCAATAAGCAGATAGGCAAAGAAACCCCTTGACAGGCATTGTAACATTTGCATAGTCTTTCAAGATGTACCAGAAGAGTTTGCATAAGACTTTCTATGGCTTCTAGCACTGTTGGTTTTTTTTTTTCTGGAGAAAATAAATAACTAGACAGATGTCATTTTCACTGACATACTACTTATGAAATAAAACAAAACTAACATTTTTAATCTCTGCTTTCTAAGCTAAGGTGAATTTTTATCATCCATCCATTCTCTGTTGTGGAGTGGGGAGCATCACAAGAGCTAGAAGATGGGGAAGGAAAGATGTTGATACTGGTATATTTTTACCATGGCTGTGGTAGTTACATCATCTGCTGTCAGTTTGAGAGAATTGAAGGTGAAAGGGTGGAGCTTAGCCTCTCAATCATGTCACAGTTTGATGGCCTAATTTAGAGTTGTTAACAGAATACATAGCTCACTGGAGGTCTCTCCCTGTGAGACATCACTGATGATAAGACACGTGGAGACAAGCTGATGGCAGCCAGAATCCTGGACCTGGAGGAGTCATGTGGAGACCCATGTCAGTGCTGAGATACTTCTAGCACCACTGGAGCCACAAGACATCCCACCCACTGGCCTGTGATCTTCCTGCTTTCATTGTCATTGCACGTGTTTCATGAGTCTGAAAAGGGCTTCATAGATTGCTTTCAGATATATGGATTGATATGAGATTTATAGCCTTGATCTGGCCTGGACTGGGATGTTTTCTCATTATCCAATTGCTCTTATATATAAAGCTCTTTCTTATACACATAAGTATGTATGAATTTTTTCTCTATCCTACCCAGACTATCACAATGTTTATTCATCACTCATTAAGGCAGATATTTTTTTTTAATTCCAAGTATACCTGACAAGTAAACAATACCCCCAGATTATAGATAGATTATTGAATGCCAGATCATAAATGCATACAGAGTACAATCTCAAAATTATTGGACTCCAGAAAACAAGGGATTTTTTTCAAGCAATTCAACTCTATTAAAGGCATACATGCTGTCTCTTGAACTCCACCTTTCTATTTGCCCAGTTATGAAATTTCTAAGATAAATAGGGAATAGGGGTTTCACATTCATGTACTACAAACTAGCTATCACCAATTGTACTTTTGATGTACCTTAAATCACTGGCCTGGCATTTGGCAAGGGAACAGTTTCCTCCAATGTGACCTTGGCAGATCCAATGATACTGATGGTGCAAAAAGGACTTGGGCTTTCTTGCTTCTTGTCCCTTCAAGGTTGCCACGTGTAATGCTGAAACTACGCTGCTGAAAATGAAAGAGCGATGCAGCTCGTCATTTTATCCTATGCAAAAGTCATCTAACATCAGCCATGAGTTGTTCATAAGTAGTCCATACCTAAGACATTGTGGCAATCATGTACTCCTGTGTCAGTTTCAGAACTGGGAGTGGAGGGGTGGAGTCTAGTCAATCTGGAGATAGCCAATGAGACTTCTGTATGGACATGGCTTTCTCCTGAGAATTCTGGGAAGTGTCATGGTATTTCCCAATTGGAGCAGTCTTGACTCTGTCTCTTGGAGTTTTGAAGACAAGATTGCAGCATGCAAGGAACTGGAAAAGCCACATGGGCTTGCTCTAATGGAACCAGACCTCCGAAGCCATAAAAGTCACAGAGAGACCCCTGTCAGTGCTGAGATGCTTCTACCACCAATGGATACTGCTGATGAACCCTGAGCCCTGGAAATGAGGAGTCCTTAGGGGACCTCTGCCAGAACCAGGATGCTTCTATTGCTGCTGGATACACAAGATACAACCACTGGCCTGTGGTTTTCCTGGTGTTATTGAGCATATTTTGTGAGTCAGAAGGAGACTGTGGATTGGAATTGGACATATGAGCTAATATCAGACTTGTGGCTTTGGACTGGTCTGGGTTAGGATGCTTTCTCAGTGTTCCATTCCTCTTGTATCCATATGCATGCTTATGAATTTGTTTCTCTAGTCTACCCGGACTAACACAGACATGTATTGATTGTATTCAAGATTAAGGGAGCTAAAACTAAACTCATAAGTCATTGTCAATTTAAGTGACATATTGGGTGAGGGTAGAACTGCCCCTGTGAGTTTCTGAGAGTCTTCACTGCAGTAAAGTATTCAGTCCTTCTTCTGTGAGTGGGTGGTTATTTTGAACTGCTGACGTTGCAGGTAACAGCTTAACTTGTAAACCACTGGGCTACCAAGACTCCTTAAGAGGGCAGAAGAGACACCTGAATTCCACTTAACTTATAAATAAAATCATATTATGTCACATACATTTTATAATTGTGACAATTACAAACATACACAATCCTTTGATGATCACTTAGTGTAAGGCTTTAAAAGATCATTTAAAAGATCATATTATCATTTCAATAAGATGTTAAACTAAACTTTTAATCACTTTTCTTCTGACCTATTTTTAAGGTACTATTTGTTTTTAGATAAATTAATTAGTACAAGATGGCTATTAATTGAAATCAACTCAGTGGCTGTAGGATTTACAGATTCAGTGCATTTATTTATTTTTTTGGGGGGGGCATCACTGCCCCCCAGGTGGTGGGAGTAGGAGGCCCAGCTTTTGCTCCGTGGAGCTGGAATCGAACCTCCATCCCAGTGGGCCGCAGTCCTGTGCACAACCACTATGCCGCCAGGGCTCTGCCCGAGATTCAGTGCATTTATGTATTTTTTCTTTGAACATAAAATATGTATCTTTAGAGGAAACAAAGCATTGCAAGACTGCTAAACACTTTGTAACATCCTGGACATCAAGAAAGCTAATTTTGGAAAAATTAAATAGAAGCAAAAATTTAATTGTAATATAATTGGATGTGAATCAACAAGAACGACTAAAATTCTGAAGAGTCTTAGAATTAAGTTTATGAGTTAATTTATTGTTTATGACTGAACAGTTCTTATGGAAAGAAAATCTAGCTATTAAAGATTTTAGTGAAAGACAATGGAAAAGATAACCACTTTCTTAATTCTATCTCATCTTTTAATATTTTAACCTAAACTACAACAAAAAGTAAAAGACAGTAGTGATATGTTTGACCTTTATTTAAAAAAAAAAAAAGTAAGCGCACCACAAATATCTTCAGTGAAGTAATATTTTTTGTTTGTTTTTTTGTTTTTTGGGGGCATCACTGCCCTCAGCTGGTGGGAGTAGGAGGCCCAGCCTTTGCTCCATGGAGCTGGAATCAAACCTCCATCCCAGTGGGCCGCAGTCCCGCGCACAACCACTACGCCACCAGGGCTCAGCCCCAAAGTAATATTTTAAAAAGAAAATTTAAATAGTTAGTAGATGACTCCACCAAACATCACTTTTTGTTTACTTAAAAAAAGTGGAAGGAAAGAAAGGTAAGATTTGCTTTGATTCTTTGGTCTATGGTATATATGTGATATTTCTATAGTTCTCAAGACATCAATCTTAATTTGTAAAGAATTTTTTTTATATTTGTCACTACACTGTCAATTTGAGTTTTGATTTTTTTAATTTCATTTAGCTTGAGGTATGCTGAATATCTTTTTCCTTTTGGGCTTTCTAATTGAGGTCTTTGCACATTTCACTATAATACTTTCTTGAGCTGCTTTTTGACATGCTCTACTAAGTTCTTTTACTTTACAATTGATAGTCACTGTTCTTAGTCTATGTTCAAGAGAAAATTTCAGTCTCTTAAGAGATCCCTCTTGCTCTTATATTTCATATATATAAGTTATATGTATATATAAATGTTTCCAGATATGATCTCTTCATGTTATTCCACAACTCATCATGTCATCTTTGTTTAATGTTCAGTGTATCAAATTTGTTCCTGAGATGTTCTTCAAATTCAAGTGGGATATGCTCAAGGACATGCTCAGCTCTCGTGGACTTATTTTAATTTTCTTAAACTTCAATCCACACTTACCAATGAGCAATCAACAAGCAGTTTTGCAGTTAGATCTTGCCTTATTAGTCTGTTGCACAGAGTGATGGTAATGAGGAAACAAACAAAAGAAAACAAAACAAAAAGCTCCCACTTAACAAAAATGTAACCCAATGCCCTTTACCTCTTTAATCTGTCTATGTATACTGCATGATGTTCACATTCTACACATATCAGAGTAACTACTTTTTGACTAGCAAAGTAAAATCTGGTTAACACAAGATGCCATATAATATTATTTAACCCAAAGAAATAAATAAGAAAACATAAACTCATCTCAAAGACTTTAAGTTACCATGGTTTAATTTTGGACATCTCGCCTAGTTGGTTTTATAAACAGAATTGTCACCAACAAGGCACACATTCAAATTCATTATTTGAGGCTTCCAATATAACAATTATGGTTTGCAATCATTTCTTTTCAAACAAATCACCTTAACAGCTTTATTAACACATAAACCACATCATACAATTCAGTGGGTTATAAGTATTGAAGAGCTGTGTGATCATACTGCAATCAATTTTAGAATTTTTTTTTTCTTTCTTGTCCTCATTATTGCAAGCTCCTCATCTTCCTTAACCTCCCCTGCCATAACCTTAGGAAACTATTACTCCAGTTACTGTCTCTATAGATCTGCCTGTTCTAGATTTTTTTAAAATCCCCCAAATAAGTAAGTAAATAAACAAAAAAAAAGGCAAACCTTGATCTAGAATAAAGCAGAAAAATAACAAAAGAACAAATTTAAAATGTTCAGAAGGAAGAATCAATGATCAGGTGTTAAATGTTAACCTAAGTACATCTGTAATAGTCCACTTTGAAAGGCACCCTGCCTGATGGGAAGGCCAATGACATCCCTCATAAATGATTAGAGCAGTTCCACCAGATGTTTAATTCATGTATACGCACTGCAGACTGATTTGGAGCCTTTTTAAACCCACACATAGTTGTAGGTCTAATCTACAAATCATTCGTTCTTATGATAGGGTTCTGCTCAGTGCTTGCCTTAATGAAGAGATCACTGAAAATATGGGAATGTGGTGAAGACATAAGGTGGTGCCCGCTATTGAAAATAACAGCTTATGAGGTTTTAAGGTTTGTCTTAAGTGAGGTGTCAGCTAAGTCAACATAGAGGAAGCACATCAGCCTGTATGATCCAAGCATTTTAAATAATATAATTCAATACTGGAGGAGGAATAGTATTAGAGCTTAAATTCTGAGCATCTAGCTTGCAGAAGGTTAAGAATGACGGTGCATTAATTTCTTATTTAAAGATGTTGGCTACCTCTTTATTTAGCATGAGGCTTTACTATTAGGAAAGAAGCCTGTAAATACCCATCTTAAAAGTTTGAAGGTTGCTGAGCCCCAGTGGCATAGTGGTTGTGCGCAGAACGGTGGCCCACTGGGATGGATGTTCAATTACAGCTCCAAGGAGCAAAGGCTGGGCCTCCTACTCCTACCACCTGAGGGCAATGATGCCCCCCCCCCAAAAAAATTTGAAGATTATTTTTCCTATATTCTGTATTGATAAATTAAATGTTCTTGAGATTCTTCAAAAATAAAAACCATCAGTCTTCCTTTTAAAGTATATTATATAAATATGTACACCTATAAAAACAGAATTATACATTTTATAATACATGCTATTATAACAATAATATTTAATATTATTTAATATTTATTTATTATTTAATAAATTATTTATTTATTTATTATTTAATAATAATAATATGACAATAATAACGCTAATGTTTGTTATAATACAAAATTCATATACATCAGTTTGAATATTTGCATATGTTTACATAAGTGAGTTAAGGGAAAACTAAAATTATTTATAGCATTTAATTTTTAATTTATGATTAAAATGTAATATTGATCATATTTTATTTGGGACATAATATTTTTAATGGAACAATCAAATCCTCCTTTTGAAATAGGGGAAGAAAGGGTCAATATCTAGATAAAGCTAATATGCATTTTAGAATGTTGTGGCTTGTTCTGACTGTCAGAGCAGGTGGGTTAATCTGAAGATCACTTCTTCTACCTCACTCAGTTAAAGATCATTAGGTCTTGTTTGTCACATTGTGGCTGTTACACAATCTCCTGTCAACTTGAGAATCTTATGAATGAAGGGGTGGGCATTAGCTCATCATCAAGGTTGCAGCTTGATGGCCTCATTTGGAGAAGCAACAGAGATAAACCACTCTGGGATTTAGACCAACTCTCTCTCTCTCTCTCTTTCTCTGCCTTCCTTTATCTACTTAGGAGACACAGACAGGAGCTGGAGGAGCTGCAAGGAGATGACTCTACTGTCACTGGATCCACAAGACTTCATACACACCTGACAGTGATCTTCCTACATTTAGTATCATTGCTTAGGCTGTGTGAGTCTCAAGAGGAATTCATGGCTAATCTCAGACTTATGGGGTAATATTGAATTTATAGACTTGCTTTGGACTGGTATACAATGTTTTAATTGATCTGTAAGTGCTTCTTGATATGAAGTTCTCTTTCATACATATAGGAAGGTCTCTGGATTTATTACTCTGCTCAACGCAGACTAACACATGAATCAACAGTAAATTTTGCTCCAGGTTTTTTATTTAATTTTTTTGAAAAATATCTAATTTGTCAATTGGCTACCTATCTATGTACCTATTTTATTATACATTAGTTTACTAATGCTTACTATGCAAACATCCAGACAGAATGAAAACTATATGCATGTCAAGGAAAATAAGAAGACATATATTAACAGAAGCATAAGTAGTTACATTTTCTGAGCATTAATTTTCGTTTTTGGCATCCTGGCAAGATAAAAATGGAAACATGATTGATTATGCAATTTTCAGATTTTATAAAAAGCAATATACCAATTTTCAAGTGAGATTACTTTTTCCTAGTACTAATTCATTCAGTCAATGTATCAATTTTGTGGTAATATGTGTGCAGTATTAAATAGTTTTGTTAAGATATGTCAGGGGACTGAGCCCCAGTGGCGTAGTGGTTGTGCACGGGACTGCAGCCCACTGGGGCGGAGGTTCAATTCCATCAGTGGGGCTGGGCCTCCTACTCCCACCACCGGAGGGCAGTGATGCCCCCTCCCCCCCCCCAAAAAAGATATGTCAGGATGGCTTTTTGAGACAATCTACAGATATAAAATCTAATCCATGGAATCCAGGTCACACCAAAACAGTTTTGTTATTAATAATAGCACACTATGAGTCAAAAGAAGAACGTATATTTTAGAAAGCTAAATTTGCAACTAGTCAGATAAATTCTGGGAATAAAATTCAAGATTTCATAGATAAAGTAAGTTTCTTCAAGTGCTTCCTACAGTATTTTGGGGAGGCACAAGAAGCCATTGCTATCTGTAATCTACTGCACTTTATTGTGTATAATTTAATTCAACAAATGTTCATGAAGCAACACCTACATTTTCCAACTAGTTTTCTAGAGTCTGAGGAAACAATAAAATTTGCACTTTTCATTGTCTCAGTCATGAAACTGTCACAGGGCAGCCACGTGTGTTGACACTCACCAGAGTGTATCTGTCATCTGCCAAAAGCAGAGTCATTACAAAACTCACTGTGGCAACAAATGAATCAGGTGGAACTTTTTAAAAGGCCATTATTTTTAAGAGAAAATGTAGATGCTTTCCAGTATACAGTAGTGCAGTATGTACTTCTACTTCTTTTCATTTTATTTCCACATGAGAAATATACGCATGAAAATGCCAATTTCTTATGCCAAAGATTGCCTTTCACTATAGACTTCACACAGCTTTTCTCTTTTTCTGTATCACTTCTGTATATGAGATCTATTAGAATGAACATTACTAAAGTCAGGACAATTTCATCAATATTTTCCCAGGGCTCAAGGATATAGCTGGACGGAACTGTCATTGCACACTCTCAAGGATGGTTTGCTCTAAACTGGCTATTTCAGTGGAGCGGCATCAGTCATCCTTAATCCTCCAAAGATAACATTGGGACGAATGAAATAAAATGATGTCTTTAATCCTTCCTTCTTTCATACCCCTCTTTTTGAGAGTCAGGAGATAAGCTACAATAATGGATTACTGAATGCCACATTCTTGTCATAATATCACAGATTGGATTTGGAAAAAAAAATCCCCCTGATCTGTAAACAGCAACAGCTAATCCACATTTCTCATGTATCTGTTGTCACATGACTGCATGTTCTCTTCATCCTGTAGCCAGTTTAGCATAATCTCCTTTACTACAGTTTCCAAGAATTTGCATCTGTCACTTGGAGCTGAAAAACTTAAGGTTCACCATCATTCGGGGCACTTGGAACACCATTGCGTTGCTGAATTTCCTGACTTGGATGCCAACAAATTATCTTTTAGTGGATTAAGCTATTTGGCTTCTGTTGATTTAGAAGTACAGCAACTAAATTTTTTATTTCTTTTTTTTTTTTGAGCCTACATTAAGGCTGAAACTGACAGCTGAGCTTGTACATTTGAAAGCGAGCTTTAGAGTAACTTTCCTTTTTTTGGCTCAAAAATAACCCAAAACAAAACTTACTCATTGCCATTGCATCAACGCCAACTCACAGTCCCAAGTAGGGCCGAGCAGAACTGCCTCTGTCAGTTTGCTATACTGTAAGGCTTTCCAGGGGTAAAAAGCCCTGCTGGCCCAAGTTTCCTCTTGGTAGATTGAAAAATAATTTTCTTCCCCCGCCCACCTGCTAAATATTAACTGACTGGAGTTCACATAGTACTTCTATTTGACTAAAAATCATACCAACTTCAGGGAAAATATATCCAAATGTTTGCTGGATATTTAAGATGAGGACATCTACTATAAAGGAATTCTTCAGGGCTGAGCCCTGGCGGCGTAGTGGTTGTTCGCGGGACTGTGGCCCACTAGGATGGAGGTTCTATTCCGGCTCCCAGGAGCAAAGGCTGAGCCTCCTACTCCCACCACCTGAGGGGAGTGATGCCTAAAAAAAAAAAAAAGAATTCTTCAGGTGGTGGGGGACAAAACCTTTCGCCCAAAACAAAAACTTCAAAATGCTGAAGCAAAGATATCATTTTGATGTCTCAAACCATGATCTTTTTAATCACTTCATTTGCATGCAAAATCTGGAAAATGAAAAGGTCGATGGCCAAAACATTTTTGACATTTGAATATTTTTCAGTTCAGAATATTAAGTATATCATAGATTTCAAAGAGAGAAAGTACAAATTCATTTCAGATGAATTAACTCATTGCATTTCTTAGATCAGCAGTTCTCAACCTGTGGGTTGTCACCCCTTTGGGGGGGGGGGTCCAACTATCCTTTCACAGGGTCACGTGATTCATAATAGTAGCAAAATTGCAATTATGAAGGAGCAATGAAAATAATTTTATGGTTGGAGGGAGGTCATCACAACATGAAAGGCTCTATTAAAGTTGTTAAAGGGTGATGGCATTAGGAAGGTTGAGAATCACTGTCTTCGAGGCAAGGATGCTATGGATTTCTCTTACTTACTGTGAGTATGTATCAGGGAAGACCAAATTACTAGAAAATGACATTATTGGTAGTAGTGGGTTAGTAAAATTGAGGGAAATCTTATTGAGATAAATTATCACAGGGTTGTAATGATGGGCCCAAACCATAATTGTGAGACTGACTCAGGACACTGTTCATCAAGTCACCAAGAGTCAAACGTAGGTTAAAGGCAACGAATAGCAACGTAGTATCCACAAAGACTCTGGTTCTCACTGTAGGTTTTTAATCTTCTTTTCACACTTATTCTTTATAATCTTTCTTCAATAGCTCAATTGCATTGAGCAATAGACATTTGATTTCATTCCTTTGTATTTCTGCTAATATTCCTCAGAATTAGGCTACATTATTCTAGAGTACTTTCCTTTCTCCTACTATGTTAATCTTGTTCAACTCCAGTAGAAGTTTTACCAGTCATATTGTTCCCTATGTGCAACTGTATCTGTACTCCTCTAACATCTATTTAACATCGATAGGCTTAATTGTGAGCTCGCTGGAAGACGTTCTCACTTCTGCATTCTATCTGAGCTGCTTATTTCTCTGAATAAGCTTTACACCATCATAGGTTGGATTCTGCAGAAAGAAGAGCCTGTGTAGATTAACATGAAATAATTTTATCATGGAGTGCTCAACACATATAGAAAAGAATGGAATGTGGCCAGGTTGAATGAAAGAAGTTGAATTGCTTTGCAGTCCCCAGAAGATACACCAATTTATAGATTCAGGAGCTCTGAAATGATGATGACTGTGTTAATCTGAGTGGACTAAAGAAACAAATCTAGGGAGACTCATGTGTGTAAGAAAGAGCTTTATACACAAGAGCAGTTGAATATGGAGAAAACATCCAGCCCAGTCGAGATCAAGATCATAAGTCTTATATCAGTCAATGTATCTGGCACCAATCTTTGAAACCCTTTTCAGACTCCTGAAACACATGCAATGATGCTGAAAATAGGAAGATCACAGGTCCTTGAGTGAAAAGTCTTGTGGCTCCAGTGGCTGGGGAAGCATCTTAGTGCTGGCATGGATCTCCACATGGGTCCTCTAGGCTCTGGTTGTCATCAGTGTAGCTCCACTTGTTTTGTCAATGGGAACCATCTCCAAATGAGGTCATCAAGCTGCAACCTGAATGACAAGCTACCACTTCACCCACTTGCTCGTAATAGTCACCAATTGATAACAGATCATGTAACTACCACAGTGACCATTCTGTATTGTCTTTCTTAGAGTGAGAAACTTGGTCTTTGCATTTATGACCACAGAGTATTGTCTCCAGTGAAATGTGACCTTGATCATAGCTAGCAGATTTCTCTAGCATGGAGCACTAGCTGGTGGTTTAAGGGAAGTTTGAGAAGCCAGAGTCCCAAGTCTTTTAGTCCTTAGGAGTCTTTCAGCAGCATGTTACAACATGCTATCTGGATGCTAAAGTGCACATAGGCACTTTCAATAAAGTACAAAACAACAGCTCATTCTGGGGGATGAATAGATAAGAGCCCCAAAGAGTACCCTGTGTTCCCTACAATTTCAGCAGACCCAAAATACCTGTGTGGTTTCTCTTGAGAAGTGCTCTCAGTGGTTTTGACGAATAGTATGGTCACAAAAGGCTGGTCCATTCTCTCCAAAGCACTCTGCATCTACCAGCACTGGAAAGTACAGTTCCTCTGATGAACCATTGAGATTTTCAGGAAATGTCGCAGACCAGAAGAATCCCTCCTTCTGTACCTTGTAAGAACTCAGGAAACACCTTCACCTGCTAGTGACCATTTAAAAGGGTCCTAGGAGATGAAGAATGAAGGAAAAAGGGAATAACTCCAAAAGCTGATCATCTACATACATAATTTAAACACATATAATAACCCTGATAGGGATTTGAATTAAAAATAAATATTGGCGGGGGTCAAGCTCATCATAAATATTTTTGGTGCACTGGAAAATTACATGTCTTAAAAGAGGTGAGATTAGGCAGGAAGTTTTTAAGAAGCAACAATTTGTTTAGCTGAAAGTAAGGTGAGTGCATTTGGTGTGGTATTTTATATTTATTGAATGTGTGTCAGACACAATTCTATACTTTGTACATACAATTAACAAATAAAATATACAGTACCCATTGTTATTTTTTTTAAAAC
Source organism: Nesogale talazaci (assembly GCA_004026705.1). Taxonomy (NCBI): domain Eukaryota; kingdom Metazoa; phylum Chordata; class Mammalia; order Afrosoricida; family Tenrecidae; genus Nesogale; species Nesogale talazaci. Next base: position 13,490 of record PVJH01035366.1, read on the forward strand.
CTAACATGACATATAAACATGTGCAAAGAAGTTACAATAAAATATGAAATTCCTACGGAAGGAAATATTAAGAAATTTTCCAGAACACATTGAGGGCTGCAACCTAACTCTATCTTGAAAGATGTGATATAAAATAATCCAAGAAAAATTTGAGTCAAAAGTGAGGCTTAGCGAGGAAGTTAATCAGTGAAACTGAATAAAAAAGGAAATCATAATGTGGTTCTTAATTTTAGAGAACTTGACTTTGCAAACAGAAAAGGCATTAATCTTTGATTTTTTGATGTACGAAATTTTATGGTAAGATCTTTTGGTTACTTGCCTTCAGGTTGGTTTTGACTCAAAGTACCCTTATGTAGAACAGAACAAAACACCATCTAACGTTGCATGAGCCATTTATATGAGCTCAACATTGCAGTCACTGTGTGAAGACATTTTGTACAAGCTCATGGTTGCAACCACTCTGTCAAGCCATTTTTCCAGAGACTGTTCTCTTCTGACCACATGTCCAAAGTACATGTGAGGAAGTCTCTCCTTCCTTGCTTCTTAGGATGATTCTGACTGTACTACTTCCAAGACAAATGCCTTGTATTTTGGTAGGCCATGATATGTTTAATATCCTTAGCCATCATTGGCCATCATCATAATTTGAATGTGTCAATTCGTCTTCACTCTCCCTTATCCAACATCCAACTTTCATATATGTATGAGGCAATTGAAAATCTCATGCTTCTGTTCAGTCACACTTAAGTCCGCAAAGTGTTGAGTACTTTTCAACATTTTAAAGAGAATCTTGTGTTGCAGATTACTCATTACAATGTATCATTTGATTTCTTGACTGAGCATTTATTTTGGAATCAAGCTATATGAAGTCCCTGACATCTTGAATCATGTTATCTATTGTTCTGGCTGTGAATATTTGGGGGGTGTTTTGGGTTTGTAATCACTTGAAAAATCAGTGATTCTTGATCTTCATCATCATGTGCTTCAAGTTCCCCTCACTTCCAGGAAGCAATGTGGGTCATTTGCATATTAAAGGTTATTAATAAGCCATCCCCAATACTGAAGAATATTGTGTTCCGATTGATATAATCCAGTTTATCTGTGTACTTGCTTACTCTACAATTTGAATAAGTATAGTGAAAGAATACAACCAAAATGCACACCTTTCCTGATTATAAATCATGCACTATCCCTTTGTTCTAATAAGGTAGTTTGTCTTATTTTGACTTTCTTTAAAACAGTTCAAGCAGAATTCCATCAATTTTATAATATTTCAGTGTAAAAAAGTAGTAAAATCGTACATGTGTGCTGACATTCTGCGTGTGGGAGCATTTGTAAAAGATGGTGATCAACTAAAGAACTCTAAATTAGATCCCACATAGTGCAGCAGACTTTGGTAAGCTTCTCACATGTCTCAAATGAAGAAATAAGGTGAATAAATCATCCTAGACTTTACAGTGTTCAGACTGCACTCAAAGTCACTAGCCCATACCTTTCTGTATAGAATCTTCAAGGAATGTTATTGTCTTTTTCATTCATTTGGCAATCATTTTTTCAGGAATTCCTTGTGTCTATAATTACTTAGGTATTGGAACGGACAATAATACTCTGCTTTTCAAGACAGTATGATCAATTTTAGAGATAAAACTAATTTAACCTGAGAGTACATTGAGAAATAATTCTTGGATGGAGTGATGTAAACTGAATCATAGGATTTATCCATGAATAATAGGAGAAGAGAGGTACTATCCATAGGGATCTATAAGGTAATTCAGTGTTTCAATTACCTTTTATTGATAAGGGGATGCTGTGTTAGAGTTATGGAATGGGAGAACATATCATCCTCAACTCTTAACAGGCAAATGAGAGCAATGTATCAGTCACATATTCCCAAAGCCCAGGGGAGGAATATACTGCTTACTGAATATACTGCAGTACAAGGGGACTGCATGTACACTACAGGGGAACTGCATTCAGAAACAGAGTGAAACTCAGGCTTTTATGAAACAGGCTTTATATCAAGAGTAGTGATCTTTGGTTACTGTGGGAGGATGATGTTGGATTATTTAAATAATTTCATGACTGGAAATAAATTGAAAACTCTGTTCAGGGCTATACAGGACCTGTGTCTGTTCATGCCTGACATCCTCGAGGGTCCTTCTTGACACAAGACAGAAGTCAAATGCACCTCCATTCCTGTTTCCATATGTGGACATCAAGTCTTCCTCAGTAATCATTCTACTTATTTGCTAGATTTGGCAATATATTGAATTGGCCACACATAACTCACAAACAGTACTCATGATTGTGGAGTTTATTAGGGAAATTGCTAGATTATCACAAGTCAGGAACAGAAAACAGTAAGGATATAGTCACTGGTCCACCAAAACACGTCTCCTCCGCCAGCAGCCAAGTCTCTTTCCAGTCTTCATCCTCTCATCCAGGGGTTCCTTTGGCTTCTGATTCTTTGGACAGGAAGTCACCCAGCTGATAAACCCCACAGCCTTGATGCTGCTCCCCTGTACTGTATCATGGTCTCCTGCCAAAGCCTCTTGGTCCATCAGCTGGAGACCTTCAGTATGCTTCTCTTCCTATGCTCGTGGGATTCCTTATCCTGTTCCACAGATAGCTCATTCTTATAACCCAGGGGGAGGTGACTCATACTGGCCAATTCCCTCTATTATAGGTACTCATGCCCTATTTGCATAATGTCACTTTATGGAAGTTACAGAGATGTGAATATAAGAGTTGTATTAAGAAATTCCAATCCACCCAGTCACAATGGTATGAAGATACATTTGGTGTCAAGATCATATCCATGTGAACCCAGTGAGAAGGGGAGACTGTGGTTAGGTCTCAGGAGTCACATTCATTGGAATAACTGGCTCCTCAGATATTGAGGCACAACCTAAGATTGTGTTTAGCTTTAGATTTTGTGCCACTCAACACCGTCCATTGGTTGACTGGGCGGGCCTGGCTCTTGCTGTGGTTCTGGAATGCATGACACCAGGTTCACCTCAGAAAGACAATTTTAATATTACTTTTTAAATCTACAAACCTTAATTAGTTAGTCATCTCTATGTATTTATGTGGCATGCTTTGTCTAGGGAGCCCACTGGGCTTGGCAAACACAGTACATAAGGAACACTCACATAGGAGGGAAGCTAGGAGGGAACAAATGCACTTAGCCCACAGCCAGCTGGTGAACAGAGACCAGAGAGTTCATGTCAGTAGGGGTCACCTTGTGCTAAGCACAATGCATCCTGCTCACGGAAGGCCAAGGGTACACTATCTTGTACTTCGGGGAACCATCCTAACACCTTCCCAGCGTAGGCAGATTATTTTTGGCTTTTTTCAAAAAATGATATTATTGGGAGCTTGTACACCTCTTCACAATCAATGCATACATCCATTGTGTCAAGCACATTTGTACCTTTGTTGATATCATCCTTTTCAAAACGTCTTCTTTCTATTTTAATCCTTGGTATCAACTCCTCATATTTTCCCCCTCCTTCCTCCACCCTCCCTCCCTTACAAACCCTTGACAATTTATAATGCATTATTGTTTTTTTCATGTCTTCCACTGACCAATGTCTCCCTTCATCCATTTTTCTGTTGTCCCTCCCCCTGGGAGGGGGTAATATGTAGATCATTGTGAGAAGTTAAACCTACCTTTCCCCACCTTCCCCTTCCCTCCTGTATGGCTACTCTTAATATTGATCCTGAAGAAATTATCTGTCCTGACTTCCCTGTGTTTCCAACTGTTATCTGTACATTCTCTTATCTAGCCAGATTTGTTAAGTAGACTCGGGGTCACGGTAGTGGGGGGAGGAAGTATTAAAGAATTAGAGGAAAGTTGTATGTTTCTTTGGTGCTATACTGCATCCTGATTCATTTCCCCCCTGAAACCCTTCTGTAAGGGGATGTCCAGTTGCCTACAGATGGGCTTTGAATCTCCACTCTGTACTCTCTCTTGTCCCGGCCCGTGGAACTTTCAAACGTGGATCTCTGGGTCCGGAGCCTGGAAGACAAAGATGGGCAGGAGACGCGAAGAATGGAAGCAAGACAAGATTCTGATCAAGGCTCGTTTATTGGGGTAAAACGCAGTGTATATAAAGCCAATGGTGAGGAGTAAAGGTCGCAGCTTATGCTAATAAGGGAGAGTCAACAGGGGCCAATCCTGGATGAGTGCCAAATAAAGGAAAAAAGGTGCGCAAAAGGGGCTGTAGTCCTCAACTTGGTCCGTATGCTAATGGGGGTATACAGGAGTGAAGTGGGGGCAACTTAAAGTAACCAATCACAAAGATACAATATGATCTAATGGACTAAAGGTTACAACATATGTAAGCACTATAAAACAATACAAAGGTATAGTGACTAGAATGCAACACAAGCAGAGCAAGCTATATAGTTTATACAAAAGGGTAAAATATAAACTAAACATAGATGCCAGGAACCGATACAGGAAAAGGCTGTGTGTGTCAGAGCATGAGATAGGTGTCCTTTGTGCGTCTGGTGGTCTTTGCTAAAGCCCTGGCGCAGAAGGGATTGTTTGCAGAGCAAACAATGACCTTTGAATCCGGCTCTCCACATGTCCCCCTTTTTTGTATTAATAGGGGTAGGCGGGAAAAAAACAATTAGCTGATGCGGGAGCTGTGCCTGTCTTGGGTTGGCCTGAGCGCAGGCTGTCCTTACCCGTCATTGGTCCTGGGAATGCCGATGTACGTGCAAACCCAGGCCTGTCTTAGTTTGGTACAGCTGCCGTTAGCTCTTACCCGTCATTGGCTAGCCAGCTCAGCATGCACGCGAGGGAGATTGGTGGTTACAGTGTGCCTGAAAGGACCATCACTGTTTTGCATTTCCAACCTATGATAATGTACCTGAATTGGTTTTGCCTGCACGGATTCTATTTGCTGCTTGATGAAGGCCATAAGTTTGTTAAAAAGAACCAGCCCCAGGGAAAGCGACACTAGCATGAAAAGTACTGGTCCTACAAATGGCAGGCCGGCCCATACGATGGGCGAAGACCAACAGGTGGCTGGAGACAGCAAATTTTCTTTTTGCAGGATAATGGACACTTCTTTGCTGAGTCTATGTAGATTGTTGACCCGTTGTTCCCCCAGTCCTGATTCGTTGATGAAATAACAGCACTCTTCTTGCAGCATGGTGCACGTACCTCCTTTCTCTGCCGTAATTAGGTCAAGTGCATGACGGTTTTGCAGTACCACCTGCGCCAGGGAGTTCATTTGGTGTTGTAGGGAGGCCAGTGATTGCGCTGAGTCGTCAAGGGCCTCTTGAAAGCTGCTGGCTAAATTGCAGGAGGAAGTGATGGAGTGGCCAAGGGCCCCCCCTCTCCAAAACAGAGGATGCTAGGGAAATGCCCATAAGGAGAGGTAAAAAAACAGCATGCCGCTCACAGCGAGTGGGAGGCAAAAAAAGGCGAGCTTGGACTTCGGCAGAGGTGTATAAAGTTAATTGTGGGACCAAAATACTGGAAGGCACCAGAGTGAAGGGTCGAGGGAAGCATTTAAATGTTTAGTAAGGGTGCTGTTGCACCAAAAAAGTACCGAGGGGTACTGTTAAAAAACCATTTGGAGGGTAGGTTACATTACAAAGATGAACAGAAGGTGTAGGAAATCAAAAAGGTGCCTGAGCTTCTATTTGTGAAAAATAGAAGGGAACTCCCTCAATGCGAACAGCGGGAGCAGATTGGTTAAAATTAAAAGATGTAAAGGCAATTGGGGCAGCCGCAAAGGGGGAACGGTCAAGGGCAGCGGATAAAAAGCAGGAAGTAAGGTTGGTAAGTCCAGTGAGGTTAGCAAGGCAAGTCCTTCCTGTAAAAACGTGATCCAAGAAAAGGGTTGCCGTAGGGGTTGTTTAGGAAGTAACCGAGCACCAAACTGCTCTTCTTGGTTTAAGATGACGTCCTTGAGAGGAGGTGGTGGTGGTGGATGGGGTGTGATGATCACCAGCTGTCACCAGACATAGAGCTTGGCTATGGGGTAAGGAGTTTGGGGGTGCTTATAAAGAGCTCCATTATGAGAGGAGTTCCAAGCGTCATTCTGTGAGTAGGGAACTACCAGAAAAAATTTGCCACCAGTGCGGTAAAACTCTATACCAGGGGAAAGCGGGCAGCCGGAAGTGAAATTTCTTCCAGGAGACAACATGTGCATGCAACAGCTTTTCCACAGACATCCAACATTTTCAAAAACCCACTCTTTGGCACACTGGTTAT
>PVJH01035367.1:0-19749 GCA_004026705.1 Nesogale talazaci
GGGAGGATGGAGTCAATGGTACATTTCAGGAGCGTTGTAAAACAACATCTCTACTTTGTCCTGGGTTGTGAGCTATGATACAAAAGTTGTTAATTACCAGGGGCTGCTGAGAGCTCTTTTGTTATTTTATGAAAAAGGGAAGGCAGGCTAAATAAGTTTGAGAATCTCCCATCTAATTGATCAAGCATGAGGTCATTCTCTAGGCCCAGATCCTTCTGAAAACATAGCCAAAATATTTCATATGAAGTTTCACCATCATCTTTTTGATAAGCAATCATTCTGGCTGTATCTCTTCAGAGAAATGTCTTTTTCTTCTGGCAGCCTCTGATATATTAACAATTCTTCACCAACTCTCCAATTCAAATGCACACATTCTTCTCCAAGCTTTCTTATTCACAATGCAGTCTTCTCAGGTATGGGAGGTAGCTGAAATTATTACAACTTGGACCTGACACACCTTTGTCCTTAAAGTGATGCATTGAATCCACATTGAAGTGGATTTTTTGCAGTAGATTTACCCAATGCATTTACTTTTAATTAGCGTCTACTTTTAATTAGCAAGTGCTTCCAGTTTTCCTCACTTTCAGCAAGCGTTGTTCAATTTGCTGTGTCTTCAGCATATTGCGAGCTTTTAAATGAAACTTTGTCCAATCCCAATGCCAACATATAATTAAATTGAGATTCTCCTTCTTCTCACTGTCATCCATAGTTTGTTCTGATATGTCCAGAACCTATGCTGAAAACCTAGTTAATAAAACACAATTTCACTTCTTTCTAGTAAAAATGTGCAACCAATAACAAACAGTCACAATGACCTGACTATTGATCGCATCTTGCATTTCAAAAGGAATGAATACCACTATTTTCTGACCTCTTAATGTCTAATAGCTGCACCTTTCCATTTTCTCAGTATAAGACTTGCAATTATATGTTCTATCCGATAATTGGAATATTGCTGTGTACACACACCTGTGGATGAAAATTGCTGTCTTTAAAATAATTGTTGTCTTTAAATTGTCATGTACTATATATTTTGATAATTTGGCATTAGAAATTCATGGTTATAATTCAAGATGGTGAATATTTTCTAGCAGTGAGAGGAAATACAAAAAAGAAATAAAGTTGTGAACTCATTACTAGCATAGAATGATAATGCATTGGCTATTTCATAGGCACTTGAGAGCATACAATTAGGTACTAAGAGTAAAAGTAAATTACTTATAAATCATATCATAAAGCATGAAACATTTTGTAGTTTGGTCAGAAATGCACATTATTCCTACCTTTCCTATACTTTTGTTTTGTCTTTCTGCTTTGATCCATGGGAAAGCATTAATGCATACCACCAAGCTTTGGAATGAATACAAGATTACCACAATTCCACAGTATTGCTGACACACTAGGAAACCTCCAATTAAACAAAGAAACAGTAAACAATTTAATGATATCAATTGACCAAAGTAAAGAACCGGAAAATTCACGAGGGAGAAAAGATAATCAAATTGACTGATAATGGTTTCAAATCGTACATGTACATATATGCATGCATGGGTGTGCATATGATATAAATTCATATGTGTGTGCGACCAAAACCCTATCACTGATTTGATTCCAATTCCTCGCTACCCTCTGAGGGAGAGTAGAGCTGATCTGGTGGGTTTCTGAGACTGAAAATTTTTATAGGAGTAGAAAGTCTTTTCTCCTGCAGTGTGACTGATTTCCAGTGGCTGACCTTGTGGTGAGCAGTCCAACTCTTATCCCTGTATGTCACCGGGAATATATATATATATATATATATATATATATATATATATATACACACACATACATACATACACACACACATATACACACACACACACACACACAAATCACAATGGGGTATGACTTATGAAGAACATTCAATATGGAGATGGCACTACCTTGCTTGCTCCAAGTGATGAGGACTTGAAGCACTTGGTGTTAGGAGCCATTGAGTCCATTCTGACTCGTTGTGACCCTGTGTAGAAAAGAGTGAAGCGTCCTTCAAGCCTGTGCCATCCTTGCCAAGATGGAATCTCAGTAGGAGAGATTATCACAGTGGCTGCAACAAGGGGTTCAAACGTAAGAGCTATCTTGAGAAAGTCACAGAACTGAGTAGTGTTCCTTTCCTTTGCTTGTAGGGACCATCTCAAAGGCCTCTAGCAACAGCATGCCATCCTCTTCATTTTCATTAGGCTGAAAGGCATTGTTCTAGCCATTGTGTCAATCCATTTCTTCCAAGCATTTCCTCCTTTTCAATGACCTTCTGCTCTCTGAAGCATGGTTTTTTTCTAGAGACTGGTTTCAGCTGATAATACACTGAAGTACATTTACTCTAAGGATCATTCTGGGTGTACTTCTTCTGAAGATTTGTTGGCTCTTCCAGAAGCCCATAGCACTGTCAATATTCCATGCCAACATCTTAATTCAAATGTGTCAGTTCTTCTGCAGTCTTCCTTATTGCTTTCAAAACTTTCACATGCATATGAGAAAATAGAAAATATTATGGCTTAGGTTAGGAGAAACTTGGGTCTCAACATTTTAAAGAGGTCTGGTGCAGCAGATGTGCTCAATGCAAGATGGTTAGATTTTTTTTGACTGCTGATCCCATGAGAGTTGAGTGTGAATGCAAGCAACTTCAATCTTTTCTGTTTGTCATGATGTTGTCTCCTGGGCCAAGTGTGAGTATTCTGATTCCTTTACATTCAATTTCAATCCAGGCTGAATATCACATCATGATAAACGGTGAAATGATTCAAATTGGCAAGGATTTCATCATGTGTGTCTACAATCAATGCTCATGGAAGCAGCTATCAATATATTAATTGACACATTTAATGAGGTAAATCTGTTCCACAAGACCTATTTAAAGTGTTGACAAGGAAGCAGACTACTTTGAGGAGAAAGGTTGCTTGACTCAAGTTAGGTATTTTCAGTCATCTCCTATGCAAGGGAAAGTAGGACATTGAATAAAGAAGACTGAAGAATAATCGATGCTTTTGAATTATGGTTTCTGGTGAAGAATATTGAAAGTGCCATAGATTACCTAAAGAACAAATAAATCTTTCTTGGAGTACGAGTAGCCAGAGTCTGGAGAGCAAGTCTGGAGAGACTTGTCTCATATGTTATCAGGAGAGGCCAGTCCCTGACAAAGGAGAGCATGCATGATAAAGTAGAGGACAGTGCCAAAGAAGAAGGCTCTACACAAGGTGATTGCACACAGTGGCTGCACATTTGAGCTCAAACATAACATTTGTGAGGATAGTGCCGTATCGCAGTGTTTTATGCACTCTGTTAGACATAGGGTCATTGTGAGTTGGAATGTATTTGATGGCCCCTCTCAGCAGTAGCAACAGTCAATAAAACACGAGTAAACATCTTTCTGGTATGCTTTGATTTTAACCAAGATTCATTTCCGGCAGCCCCTCTCCGTATCCTGTTGCAACCATTTTTGGACTATCTTCAGGAAAATTTTACTTTCACGTAATATTAATAATAGTGTTCAATAATTTCCACACTCTCCAGGGTCACTGGTCCCTTCCTGTTGTTTAGCCAGGTAGCTCTCTTCCAAACTTCTTGGCATACAAAATGAGTGTTGCCAGTGTTGCATGCATTTGAATCATTTCATTTGCTATTCCATTCAATTCCTGTTGACTTTGTTTTCCTACTGTTGCTGTGCAGTTCTCACCAGTACTATCATTTCTTGGGCATATGCCACCTGTTGAAATATTGCATGTTGGTCAGTTCTGTGCTGCACAGTGATTGCACATTCTTTCCATAGTCTTTTGCTTCTTGCAACATTGTTCAATATTTTGCTCATAGAATCCTTCAAATAAGGCAAATTGAGCTTTAATTTTTCCTTTGGTTCTTTAAATTTGTGATGTGTTCAATACATTTTTACTTTGTGGCATTCTTATGCCATGTTTTTGAACAATTCATTATAATATTTCCTTTTTTTCTTTAGTTGCTCTCTGAAATTTTCTGTGCAGGTAATTTGCTTCATCATATTTTCATTTTCCTTTAGCTTCTCTATGTTGGACATCAAGTTTCATCGTCCCTTCTGATGTTCATTTTCACTTTTCCTTCATTGCTGTCTTTTAATGACCTTTTACTTTTAATGACCCCCATACTTCCATTCTGTGGCCAGTCGGAAGAGTCAACATCTCTCAAAAGAGAGAGAAGTTCCCAGAGAAGGACATTGCATGAGGTAAAGTGAAGGGGCAGTGAAAAGGAGGAAGGCTTTCCATGAGTTGGATTGAAAAAGTTGTGTCAGTGGGCTCTAATATGGAAAGGCTATAAGGACAGCTCAGGCCCGTGCCATCTGCTATGCATAAGGTCAGTATGGATTGGACCCTAACAACAGTCCCTTCCAAGAATTCAAAGAAAATCAAACAGAATCAATGAAATTAAAAGAATATGCAAAATAATTCAGGAAATAATACAAGAGCTAGTAGAGAATCAGAAAATACGCAAGAATGTTATTTGCAATCTGAGCAGTTACGTCTAAAGTTGTGAATATAACACATCAGAAGGACAAATAGACCTTGAATCAAAACAATAAAAATGAGTGAATGGATAAGAAGAACATTTTCTCTACACCAATTTATTTGTGTGAAGAAGAATCAGAAAATGTACTGGAGAAAAAAAAAGAAGAAAGTCTAATTTTTAAAAACAATATTAAAGGGATATGTTTATGTGTAATCAGAATGCCAGAAGGAGGGGTGATAAATAAAACCACTGAAAAAATTGTTGAAGCTTTGTTAACAAGAAACAAAGCTTTCTTAATACCATGAAAGATGGATTCATCCCACAATTAAGAAATGATCTATAATATTCTCTAACATAAAATTACAAAGGATTTTCTAAAGTGAACCAGAGGTTTATGTAAAACATAGATATGGGAATGGATTTAGGGCTCACACATAATCTTTGCTCCAATCTAGAACAATTAGTTCTTAGACATGGCCTTGCTCAAAGATGTACACTGTCATAAAGGAAACATGGGCGATTTGAGTGCTACCACAATGTGTGCTGAAGAAACTAAATGGTGCCCAGCTATGAGAAAGAATAGTGTCTTCAGTCTTAAAGGTTTCTTTTCAAACAAGCAGCCTTCTAAGTGAGATGCCAATTAAGCAGCATAGAAGAAGCATACCAGCCTGCAGGAGGCAAGGATTATCAATAATAAAGTCAAAAATCTAAAGGAGGAGCGGCCTGAGTCCTGGTGGCATAAGTGGTTGAGTGTGGGACTGCGGCCTACTGGCTTGGCAGTTCAAATCCAGCAGCGGCTCTCAGAAGCAGTAATGGGTAACTCCCACGACCACCAGTGATGCCCCCCAAAACAACAACAAAACAAAAATCTAAAGGAGGGTATGGTATTGAGACTTAAATTGTAAAATTCTAATTTGCAGAAGTCTATAGTTAATAGTGGGAGCCCAACATATATTTGCAGCTTCTACATTTAGAATAAGTATCAGGTGATTTCACTCACACTGTAATCAAGAAATGGAAAGGCCTTGGTTATCAGACAGAATATTGTACAGACAATAGTAAAAGATTAAACTGTCTTTAATGGTTAACATCTTATCACTTGGTCTCCATTTTAACACATTTTGAGTTTACTCTGGTTTTCAATATTTTCTATTTTCTTTCAAACCCTGGTTTATCTATATGCATTTTCTACTGTTGGTAGCCTAGTTGACTGTCTGCTATGCATTTTTATGATTTTTCACTATACAGAACCCAAGACGGATGAATCTATAGCTAGATTAATGGTTTCTGGGTAGGTATAGCAGAAGATGTGAGGAAGTAATGGAGAACTTGGTAACGAGTATAAGAATGAAGAAAATGTTTGAAACTGATTGTGGTAGAGATTGTACAATACTTCTTGATATGACTGAACAATTCAGTTGTATGGTGTCTGGATTATGTTCTCATAAAATGTTTTTTAAAAATCAGAAAAAAATCAGGTAGCAGACAAGAATGACTTAGTAATAAACACAAAATCAACAATACGAAAATGGGAAGGAAATCCAAAAGAAAAAGTTTGGCATAAAAATTTGTAGAATAAAAAAGTATTGATACAATAAAATCACTAAAATGATAATGGTAAATCCTTGCATATAATTAATTATACTGAATGCATATGCAATAACTGTTCAAGTCAAAAGAAAAAGAATAGAATAGAGGACTAGGAAATAGGATCCATCACTATGCAAATGCTATCTAGATATAAAGTAAAACTGACAAAAAATTGAAGAATAAAAAATATATAAGCTACTCAAACAAAACAAGAGGTGTCTATTTTATAAAGGAACCCAAATTTTTGCCATCTGTGTTTATGAACAGCAGTGTATTTCTATGAGAAAGAACTGGGATATTTTAAAGGGCGGGTAGACGAACAGAAGTAAATGGGGAGCAGTGAAAAAGACAGTCTTCCACCAGGTAGGTTTTCTAGATGGGCAAAACTTGAAATGCTGTAAATAAAAACTAAATATGTTTCTACTTAAAAGTTATTTTGTAATTTATACCCTTTTTGATACCAAAACTGATGACCACACATAAATTTGCTATCTCCAAATCATACTCTTGACTTCTCTGTAACAAAATTGTGTTAGTCCGGGCAGGCTAGAGGAACAAATTTCATAGACATGCATATGAATATAAGGAAAGGGTTTATATACAAAAGGAATGTGACACTGAGAAGGCATTCCAACCCACTCCAGTTCAAAGTCATAAGCCCAATATTAACCCATATGCCCAAAATCAGTCTATAAAGTCTCCTTCTGACTCATGAAGTCACAGGTCAGTGGGTGCAGAATTCCAGCACTGGCAGGGGTCTCCCCATGGCTCCTCACTTCCAGGGTTCAGGGTCCATCAACAGCATGCCGCCCCAGTTTCAGAGGTCTGGCTCCATCAGGGCAAGGCCGTGTGGTCTCTCCACCGGCTGCTCCATCTTCTTGGACACAGCCATCTTGTCTCATCCATGATTCATCGTCTCTCAGAACTAACTCCAACAACTGGGGAAGATAGCTTCTCATCTTCATGAGGGAAATATCGCGAGATTTCCCAGAAGTCTCAGGAGAAAGCCATGCCCACATAGAGGCCTCATTGGCTACTCAATGGCTATCTCCAGATTAACAGGCTAGACTCCACCCCTACATTGCAATCATAAAATTAACATAAGCACATGACTGCCACAAAAATCATTAGGTATCTCCCTCTGGTACACAGACCTGTGTTGATGGGAGAAATAACCTGAGTGGGTAGATCCCCGGCAGAGTGAATTAGAGGCACAACCTCTGGATTTGATTCCTGTCTGCCAGATGAGCAAGTCCCTTAATTTGCTAGTACTCATTATTATCATCTCCAAAATGCAAATGACTGTGCTACAAGGTTTATTTTTTAGTATCAGTGATACTGTAATTTCCTGACACAGTGTTGGCATATAGTACAGAATGGATGAGTGATAATGACAGGTAGTATTACTATGATACTTGCTATGAATGCTGCTGTATAAACACCAAAAAAGGGTCCTGTGGATTTACTTTTTTAGCTTGAGGAGTGATATCATAATGTTGTATGTTTGATTCTATATCTAGGCAAAAACAATAGCTAAAGAAATTAATCCAAGCCAATAATCAAAAGGGAACTTCAGCCTGTATAGATGTGGTAGCACTCTCACCCTGGAAACTCTCCAAATGTAGTTGCCACAGTGAGTAGGTGGAAGAAAGGAAATCCAGCAAATAAGAGGCCTTAGAAGGACTAGTTTTTATTTGTATTTCTCTTATGTACCCTGGCACCTATGTTGTTTAAGGTAAGACAAATAGAATACCTGGAGAACACTATCCGTCTGGTTTTGTTGTTGCTGTTGTTGTTGTTGTTGTTGTTGTTGTTTTTCAAAGCCAGCTCATGATGTAAGTCAACCAAAGGTCACATCAATTTCAGTTTTCCATTTACTGACCCTCCGTAGAGTCCTGGCCATGCTGTGGTTTAGGTGCTGGGTTTGTGTCCATGAGGTCAGTGGTGCAAAACTTCCAGCCAGGCCATGGAAGAAAGATGATACTGCTTCTGTGAAGCACTGCCCTCACGGGCACCCTGGAGAGCAGGGGTTGCCCACATGGGGCTTGCGACCTCTTTGGGGGCCAAAGGATGCATTCACAGGGGTCACCCAATTCTTAACAGTAGCAAAATTACAGTTATGAAGTAGCAATGACAAGAAGGCTATGGTTGGGGGTCACCACAACATGTGAACTCTAATAAAAGGTCATGGCAAGATCTGTTTATTGGCAGTGGGCCAGTGGCCTCTGTGATACTCTGTAAGGAGCCCTGTGTCGTAGTGGGCTAAGTGTTGGGTTGCTAACGCAAAGGTCAGCTAGAACTCCCCAGCCAGTGCACAACGGAAAGATACTAACGGGACAGTTCTACTCGGAACAATAGCGTATCTAGGAGTCAGAACTGACTTGATTGGCGAGTTATTTATGATACTCTGCAACTGATGAGTCAATTAATTTAAGATAAGTTATGACAATTACTGTTCTCTGAACACTGACATTCTTTGGGGAGATATTTCATATAGATAATTAAAATTCATCAGAAACACAAGTAATTATTTTATGTCTTCTGTACCATCAGTGAAGTTCACCAATGTTAAGGGTTCATAAGAAATATAAGTTGGAATAATTGATGTGTCCTTTATAGAACAACACACTGCCATGAAGTTGAATCTGATTCGCAATGAACCTATAGAGCATTTGCTAGGGTGCAAAATTTCTAAGAAAGCAGAAAGCCTCTTCTTTGTCCCCCCGAGAAACTGCTGGGTTCAAACGACTAACCTTGCATTCAGCAGCAGAAGCATAACACGCTACACCTTCAGAGAAGCCTGCCCTTTATTAGAAAGGGTCTTAAAGTTAGGGTTGTATTTGCAAATGCAAATAAGCAGGTGGACACATTATGACAGAAGGGGATTATATAATAGGGGAGGACTGGAATTAATTCTTCTAATGAAAATTGGTTAAAAGCCAGTTTACAGATGGTTTCAATAATAGGATAAGAGTTTGGATTTTATCTCCGAGATCAGTGCTTCTCAATATTTCGAGTGACTGAGAATCTTCTTGAAAAGTGTGAAGATGCAGTTTTTCAGGGCTTATCTCTATATTTTTATTTGTTTATAGTCTGTGGAGAGTTCCAGAAATCTGTAAAGTTGAAACATTTGGAGCCGATAGATAACATTATCATATGCATGCATTCATAAGAAACTATCATAACATTTTCTTTCTACCTGAGCCCTTGGTATCAAATCCTCATTTGTTTTGAAAATGATGATGGCAACAAATATGCTGGACACAATGGATGAATGTATGGATTGTGATAAAAGCCCTATGAGCCCCTAATAAAATGATTTTAAAAAGAATTCCAGACCCCACTTGAGACCCCACCCAATCGGAATCTGCATTTTTAAGAAGTTTCTAGAGTTTTCCTAAGCAAATGAAAATGGGAGCCACCAATTTTTACCCCATCAGCTACCTGGAGTGTAAAATGGCCATGGTCCCACCTGGCCCACCTTGCTCCCATATTTGAAAAAGAGCTTCAGGATAAAAGTATTATATGACATTAAATATCAGATTTATACTTTTTTTAAAAAAATGAAATGACTAAAATATTGTCTAATGAGGGGGAGAATGCTGAGGTGTTAGGTCAATCAGGCATATGTTACAATATTGAAGTCAAGGCTCTTGTTTTCATTGATAGCCACAGAGATCAAAAGGAAGGAATGGGCAGAAAATCTTTAGGGAATATTGAGAAAGCATGGTGATAGATAGAGCAAAGGTAGACGTTTATAAGGATTTCATTTCATTTGAATTCACAATGAACGTCCATGGAAACAGCAGTCAAGAAATCAATTAAGGTACTGCACTGGGCAAATCTGCTGAATAAGAACTCACCACAGTGCTAAATAGCAAAGATGGCACTTTGAGGACTAAGGTGCACCTGTTTCAAGCAGCGGGATTTGCAGTTGCTTCATGTGACTGCAAAAACTGGACAATGAATATGGAAGACAGGAAGAACAGTGCACTTGTACTTTAGTGTTTATAAAGAATATCGACTATATTATGGAACACCATGAAAACAAACAGATCTGTCCTGGAAGAAATACAGCCAGAAAGCTGTTGAAATGCAATGCCAACAAGACTTCATCTCGCATCCCTTAGCTATTAGAAAAGGACGGCATGCTTGGTTGAGGGTCAGTAGAAAGAAGAAGACACAGTGGCTGGTACAGTGGGTTCATCGGAACAAATATGAGGATGGCACCGAGAGGGTAACGTTCTGTTCTCTTGTCCATGTGACCACAATGAGCGGAACCAACTCAATGGTACCTGACAACAACATAAAAGTAATCATTTATAATTTTCTTCATAGACACCTCTAATGTTTAGGGGCTTCTAATATTGCCTTTTTTTTCTAACTTGCTTTATATTGCTGAGGAAATAATGGTTGGATGGCCACTTCCGATGTCTTCTAATTAAACAAAAGAGAAAGTTCAATTCAAATCAGCCTAAGGCCTGTTTCCTTGGGCCAAGGTCAGACCATGTCTCCATACAGCCATCCTTTGCCACAATGATTCTCAGCCTGTGGGTCGCGATCCCTTTGAGGGCTGAAGAACCCTTTCACAGGGGTCCCATTGAAAAACACAGTTCTGATGTTCTTGAGAACTGAGACACCGCTCCTCTATTTGTCTCCAGGCAGGTCCACGCACATGCAGATATGCCCACATATGAGTAACCGGCAGGATGACTATTGCCCATGCTACAGCATACTTCAAGACATAATTTCATTTATTTGAAATAAGAAATAAATATCTCACAATATATAATTATATGTTTTTTACAATTAATCCCTGTTTTAATTCTGTTCATCAATGAAAATGCATCCTGTGTATCATATATTTACCTAATCATAATAGTAGCAAAATTGTAGTTATGACGTAGCAATGAAAATAATTTTATGGTTGGGGTCCCCACCACATGAGAAACAGCGTAAAAGGGTCATGGGACAAGGAAGATTGAGAACCACTGCTATACCTATTCTGACTGTGACCATCCTGACCATCACACGCTCCTACTCTATAAGATCACTAATTCGTTATGATGGCCATAGAGAAGTCAGAGACAATATTCATGATTATAGGGTTTATTAGGGAATCTTACATGTTAGAAAATGCTAGGGGGACAGTTCTCCTGTCCTTGGCCTCTCAGCCTCATGATCTCTTTGGGAAGGGCTATGCTCTGCCACATGGCCTTGGTACTGCTCCTCTATTTCTGTCTTCTGATCTCAGTGCTGGGATCTCTGGTCCCTCTGATGCCTCTTGCACTTCCTGCATGTTTGCAGGGAGGAGGGGGAGGGGGGGCGGCGGTTCTTTTTTTTTGAACTCCCTGAGATTCCCCTTCCCCCACCTTTTTTAAAAGATAATTTTATTGGGGGCTCTTACAGATCTTATAACAATTCAAATATCAATTGTATCAAGCATATTTGTACCTATGTCATTATCCTTGTTTTCTAAACATTTTCTACGCGAGACCTTGATATCAGCTCCTCTTTGTTTCCACCCTCTCCACTCGCCCCTCATGACCCCTGGATAAATTATTTTTATTTTAATATCTTACATGCACCGCTGTCTTTTTTCCCCTAGTTTCGTTTGCCCCAGGGGTATGTGGTTATGTGTAGGCCATTGTGATCAGTATGGCCTTCCTGTCCTCCTCTTCCCATATTCCTCCTATCCTTCTTGAGTCTGCGTCTTGTACTCATTGGAATTGTAAAACTGAATCCCTGAGATAGGGGTCGCTACAGTCAGTCAGCAAAAAATAAAACCAGAAGATCCTCCGTGAGATGGATTGACACAGAGGCTGCAACAGGGGGTACAAACTACAATTGAGAGAGTGGCACAGAACTGCATAAGGGTTAGTGCTGTTGCACGTGTGGTCGCTGGGAGTCAACGCTGACTCTAGCACACTTCGTAGCACCATCTTTTACCATCCTCTCCCCCATTCACGAAGTGGAAGTGCCAAAAACTGTGGACGGAAGAGCTACATTAAGCAACTTATCTTTACAACTAATGCTAGCAGTGCTCTCTGTGTTTGGAAAAGATTGAAATGATTTAAAATATAAAAAGTAACAAGAATATCTTGAAGTTCACAGTGTCTCAATATTTTCTACATGAGCACAGCAATGAAATTACATTAAATGAGGTCTACTCAATGGATCATATGAAATGGTGTCACCTTGTGCCATTCAATAACAAATGGCGATACTTTTTTATGTGAACTTTTCCATTTAATATGACTTTTAGTAGGGAAATATTAGCTCATGAAAAAAGAAAAGAAAAAGGAAACCTAGTGTATTCAGTACAAAAATGTCTACTGGTTTAAAAAGAATTACTGTTTACAAACCAAATCTTTTCCAAATTAACCGCCCCCCCCCATAAAAAATGTGCATGAATTAATAAATGTTCTCCCCTCTAACTCTTTAAACATCAAAAGGGATCATCTTTGAAATCCAAATGCTTCTCCAGTTTTCCCCAGGATATCACAAAACTTCCTGGCAGGGACTTTTAAACAAGTTGCAAAGTTTTATAAGATAAAAATATTTTTTCAGTTGACTTGACAACCATGTACAATGTTAGTGGAGAGTTTATTTGCCCAAGGCTTTTTGTCAAAATGAATTTAAACTGAAATTATTAAGATGTAGTTTAGTTGCACAGTATGAGGAGAGGTGTTGCTAATATATTTCTTATAAAGTGTTTTCCACACAGTGCATGCGAGTTGGTTAAAGAACTGTAAGCTATGTTGGCATCTATTATAAGAGAGGAGGTATTTAAAATTCTTTAGAAAACAGTAAATCATTTCTATAAATGAAGAGATTTAATCCAGAAAGGGAAGAATTAGGGTATGGTGGTTACAGATCTGGCTGCTTCAGCATCAGTCTGCTTGGCTCTACTGTTAACCTCAATCCTGTCCTCACATGTGAAATAGAAAGCGAGATAATAGAAACATGATGCGGATATGGTGAGGATTAAGTGATATCATCATTATAAATGATTAATATAGTGTTTGGCACAGATCAAGGATAACAATTATCTTCTTTTATATAAAATCTGGGATAAGTAAAGCCTTTTGTCAGACAGTTCCAGATGTGTGGATAAAAATCACTGCTCTAATTTAATGATAATCTTTTCTGTTACAAGTTAAATAGCTTCAGGAAAGACTAACTAATGGTAAACAATTCTTGAATCATCAGAACACTCCATGACTGTAGCTAATTTCTTACATGAGAATCCGAATCCCAAAAGGAAAATGATCATCTGGATGAGGAGTTATAATCTCCCCAATTTGGAAATTCATATTACACTAACTTTGGGAAATTTTCCAAATTACTAAGCCCTGGAAGCAATTTCTTTGATTCTTTCACATGGACATATCATTCAAGATGTTTCATTATCTCTGAAACAGACCAGTTGCCTTTCAAAAGGAATATCATTTGTATAAGCTTTGAAAGACTTGCACCACCACTCATATAATAGGCAACATATTCCACATAGGAACAAGCCATCGATTTAAAGCAAGGTAACCCAATGATATGTGCTGTAGTCAGACTCCATGGTGTAGTTGAAAAAATGAGGGTGGCGGGGGACTAGATCAGACTGACAACGTTAGAGATTCTTTCAGGCATCTTTATCAATCTGTAGGATTATGTACAACCCCTTGCTTTCATGAAACATCTAAACAAAGTCCTCTATCGGTATTTATTTATAGAGTTTACATTTCCACCAAAGGAAATAAAGAAGGTAATCTTTTATTTTAATAGTTAGTGCTGACGATTTTCATAGATTATAAAAACTGCAATAGAATGTATCTGATTTATTATGAAGCAACGGGTTCACCATTTTAACAGAGGTTATAAAGTGTGAGACGTAGGGAGAAAGACCAGACTTCCCAGGCTTGTAAAGAGTTATAGTCTCAGGGAGCCACAGGGGCAGTTCCACTCTGTCCTACAGCGTGTGATAAGTCAGAATTGGCTTGATGATAATGAGTTTGACTTAGTTTGTTGTTTTTGTATAAAGTGTGGTTCCTCTATTCTAGATCAGACTATTAGAGGAATATATTCCTGCCCTCAAGAACTTGGAGTGTTAACCCCAAATACAGACATGTAATACAATGTGGAAAAAGCTATAACAGTGATGGGCACAGAATTCTACTTTGGGAAAAAATAAAGACCATGCAAATAAAGAACACGGTGGAGTTTAAAGAAAACTTCCACAAGATAACATGGATTTATTTTAAAGTTCCAACTGAATTTATCCACCAAAAAATCTAAAAAGAAACTAATTGTGTTTGGAGACAGGAAGGCACACTGATGGAAATTCACAGGTGTGTTAATTGTGTTAAACACATGAATTTTAGAGTTAGCTGCTTCAATTTAAATATCACTACTTGATCATGGTATAACCTTGTTGTGTTAGTCCGGGTAGAGAAACAAAACCAGAGACACCCTTCTGTGTAGAAGAAAGAGTTTTGCATAAAAGAGCAATTATATGTTGCGAAAACATCCCAGTCTGGTTCAGAAAAAGCCCATAAGTCCTATATGTCTGATAGCAGTGTATAAGTTCCTCTTTAGACTCAAGCAACACATGCAATGATGCTGAGTGCAGGATAGCAGCCCAACACATAAATCATGACATCTCCAGGGATCACAAAGTGAAAGCTTCTTTTTGGGGGCAGATTGAATAGATGGTGAAGGCATAGCATAGCAGGAGAATAGATGAATAAACAGAGGTCTGTAAGAGAAAAATTTAGGTGCAGGCTTTAGGCATGTTGGGCTCAAGAACAGGCTTCTAAAATATTTAGCTAGAGATGTGAGATTTTTAGAAAAAAGTACTAAAGAAACAGATTTGGGATTCCTGCGGCATAGACAATGGTCAAGAATGTGGGCTCATAGGAACCAAATGTGTTCTTTCAGACAGGTCAGTAAGGTGTGCCAGTCCCCTAATCTGGTGTCAGTTTGAGGATTAAGAATGTAGGGGTGCAGTCAAGGCTGTCAATCTGGAGATAGCCAATGACACCTCTGTGTGGGCATAGGCTTCTCTGAGGATTCTGGGAAATCTTGTAATTCCTTTTTGGAAGCAGAAGACACTCACTCACTTCTTTGGAGGCAATCGACTGACATGTCCGGCTCCCTGTGAGACATTCCTGAGGAGAAGCCACATGAACCCACCCTGAGGGGGCCAGAAATCTGGACCTAGAGATGTCATGTAGAGACAGACCACTGCCAGCGCTGAGATGCTTACATCACTGGATCCAAAGATTTTCTACCCACTGGCTTGTGATTGTTCTGCACTTGGCATCATTACATGTGTTTCGTGAGTCTGAAGAGGATTTATAGACATGTCGGTATCAGTTATCCTGCTGGTATCAGACAGATGAGCTAATTTTATACTTATGACCTTATACTTATGAATAGGACTGGGTTGGGATGTTTTCTCAAAGTCCAATTGCCCTTGAATATAGACCTCTCCCTTACATACATAGAGGTGTTGATGACTTTTGTTTCTCTAGTCTACTCAGGTTAACACAGATGGTGTAATGCAGTATATAACTAATAAATAGTAAGAGATTATGACCTAACGTGGTTTCTGATTTGACCAAGGTATGAATAAGGCGCATCCGGAGAGCAAGAATTCCACTGTGTGTGAATAGAAATGTGCTCTTTCTGTGTTTCATAGCGGAAGCCTTGGTGGTGTAATGGTTATGAGTTGAGTTGTTAATTCCAAGGTCAGTGGTTCAAAATCATCAATCACCCCTCCGGAGGAACATGAGGCTTTCTCCTTCCCTAAAGAGTTGCAGTCTAAGAAACTTGACAAGGGCTGTTCTACCCTATTTGAATGAGTAGCTATGAATCAGAATTGACTGGGTGACCCTAAGTTTGGTTTTGATTTAGTGTTTTGTACATACTATGATGTGAAAAATGTATCACTAAATCATTTTTATATAGGTGCAGGTAGATGGTAAAAACATGCAGGTAGATGGTAAAAATGTTTCCAACTAAATAAAAATATCTATCTCATAGTGGGATAAAAAATTAAAAAATAAATTAATCAGAAGTTGAGGTCTATCTTTATTTTTTAAGAATTATTTTAAGTGTTATTTAATTGAAGCTATGAAATGTTTTGAAAGTATAATACTTAATGGAAATGTTTTCCCCCCATCTTAATTGTATGCTTAATCAGCATGGGCATTAATCATGACAATGATCACCCATCATGTGCTGATGGTCTTCATATCATGTCTGGTGAATGGATTAAAGGACAAAATCTTGGTGATGTTTCATGGTCGCGGTGTAGCAAGGAAGATTTGGAAAGATTTCTCAGGTACTTAAGGTCACTTACCAATGTTGCATTGTGAATGTTTTTGTGTGCCTGCTTCCTCTACAGATCAAGAAAGGCAGTGGAGTAGGGTGGAAAAGGAACAAGGATAGGAAAGGAGTCCACCCATTTGGCTTTCCATTTTAGTCCTTCTATTGTATCACGGTATAGATCAGCACATATATTTTAAACTCATCTGCCTTTTGGTTTCTACATATTACAAATAAAAATATGGGCAATATCATCTGTGAGATTGAAATACTAATATATCATTTTTAAAAGGTATGTGGTTGCCACTTCAATGTCTCTAGGAAGAAATACCCTTATCTCTCATTGTGTAATACATCTGTCATCACAAGGAAGTTCTTCAGCAAATCCCCATATTTCCCTATGATACTCTAAAATTCCTAATCTTTTTTCAATATTCAATGGTTTCTATGATTATAATAATCCTCTAGTCTCTTCTTTACCATTTTCAAAGATTGTAACACTGAGTTTCTGCCTAGTAGAAGAAAGAAGTGAAGAATACTATACTTTTGATTTTCATTTTGCCGTATGCTGTAGCATTCTTTTTTGTTAGAAATGAATTGGAGGGAAAAGGATGCTTAAAATACAGGAAAATATAATTAAGTAAGAATATATGAACACTTACCTAGATAAATTCATTGCACCAAAAAGTTTTTACTAATTTTTTCATATCATTTAAATTGGCAGCAATATTTCCTGTAAGGTGTATATTAAATCTTATAAAGTATCATGTTTATTATAGTAGCATGATTCCATTCTGAAATGTGTCTAATATATCCATGGCATGCTTTTGTCCTGATAATCTAGAGCAGTGGTTCTCAACCTGTGGGTCATGACCCCTTTGGGAGTCAAATGACCCTTTCACAGGAGTCCCCTAAGACCATTGGAAAACACATATTTCCCAAGATCTTAGGAACCTAGACACTGCTTCTCTATAGATCTCTAGGCAGGTCTGCCCACTTGCAGCTGTGCCCACATGAGGACCTGGTACTTCTTTCTTCTATACCATGCTTCAAGGCAAAATTTCATTTACTTGTCATTAGAAATAAATGTTTCACAATATATAATTACATATTGTTATTGTGATCAATCACTTTTAATTATGTTCAATTTGCAACAATGAAAATACATCATGTTTATCAGATATTTACATTATGATTCATAATAGCAGCAAAATTACAGATATTAAGTAGCAATGGGAATAATTATATGGTTGAGGATCCCTATCACATGAGGAACTGTATTAAAGGGCCGCAGCATTAGGAAGGTTGAGGAGCACTCCTCTAGAGAATCCGTTGGGCATATTTGGAACACAATTTTGTCAGTAGCCAATCAGTGAGTCTCAGTGATTTCCTGAGTAACACGTATAACATTGTATGACTGTGTTCACCTAAATCTTTGTTTAAATTGGATGTCACTTCACAATTGGCAGTTGCATTACAAATTATTGTGAAGTTAAAAAATACTCTACCATTAATACTCAAGAATGCTTTCATTACATTCTTTAAACTCTTTTGTGTGGATAGTTTCATCTTTTATCCATATTGAAAAAACACTTTATTTTTTCTACCACAAATTCACTTGGTTTCACATATGTTTATCGAGTCATTGATGATACACTGTATGATAACACAATGAATATCATGCAACTACCATGTCAGTTTAAAAATTCAGTCTCTTCTCCAACTATTTCTGACAATTCTGCAGATGCCAAACAAATTTCTGGCTTAGTAGGGAATAAGGCTAAATAGAACATCCTTTCTTATTTTTACCCAATACTTTTGGGCATATTAATTTCTTCTGAGTTTCTTCATTTAGCAAATTCATAACATAACACCAACCTCACAGAGATATGCAAACTTTATGCAAATTCATTAGAGTATAAAATTGTATTAAGTTGAACATTATTATTAGTTACGATTAATCTTAAGAATGATAACTAGATGAGTTTCATCTATGAAATAATTTCTGCAGGCATTTAATAGAATAGCTAACAATTAAGCATGAGATGATATATTTTTTAATATTATAAAAAATGTTCCCTGTTAAATATACCAAATAATAAAAATAATTGATCATAATAAACTCACAATTCTTTAACTACCTGCATATTTCCAGGTCAAAGGCCAGCAACTGCTTGTTACAGACCAATCCCCAGAGTGTGAATTCTGTCCTAGTTCCCTCCAAGCTACCAGTGATGACGTACACAGCAGACGAGCAATGTCAGATTCTCTTTGGACCACTGGCCTCCTTTTGTCAAGAAATGCAGGTAAAGTTCATGTCCGGGGTGGGGGTGGGAGGCTGGGGGAACGTTTTAAGTATGTATTGAGATTCATGGTTTAGAAGTATTGGTTGAAAGAATATTGATTGAGGTTGGTACTGAAGATTATTTCATTGATCAAAAGCATCTCAATTCCAGAAAGAAAGTTTTGGATTTTTAGTGTGTATGCAGTTTACTGCCTATTTCCCCTTATCTGATGGAAGTGACAGATAAAAGAAATGACCCAGTAATTTATATTTGGAAAATGGCACTAATGTCAGTGAAATATTGAACTATGCCAGTTCTTACTTTCTTATATGATCGCTGTGAAAAAATGTAATAAATACAATTTATGAAATTGTAATTGAGTGTGAGATTTAGAAAAGATGTTTTAACATATGAAAAAAATAGAGACTTCATTGTCTCAATAGTTGTACTAAATGAAGAAAGGTAAGTCTATAATTATAAACTAAGCATAATTTATAAGACAGTACTTCTGTTGCTACTGTTAAGTGCTTTGGAGTCAGTCCTAACCCATAGCAACATTATGCACAGCAGAGGAAACACTGCCCAGTGGTGAGCTATCCTCATGGACTTCACTGTTGTGCTCCCTTGTTGCAGCCACTCCCTGAGTCTGTCTCCCTGAGGATCTTCCTGCCTTTTCCTGACTCTCTACTGTACCCAGCTCCCCTTCAGGTACCAGTTCCACCTGATAGTATACCCAAAATGCATGGTACAAAGTCTCATCATTCTTATTTTTGAAAATCAGCCTGAATATACTTCTTTCAACCCAGACTCCTTTTTCTCCTAGCAGTCCATGATATATTTAATATTCTTCACCAAGATCCTACTTCAGATATATCAATTCTTCTCTGTTCTCCCTTAGACATTGTTGAGCTTTCACATACATATGAAGTGATTGGAATATCATGGTTTGGGTCAGGAAATGATAAGTTTGCTTTTTACACTTTTAAGCAATATTTTGCATTGGACAAATCTTTCTTAACATATATGCCCAATGTAATTTGTT
>PVJH01035368.1:0-19723 GCA_004026705.1 Nesogale talazaci
CCCCAATAAAATTAAAAAAAAAAAAGACAAAAAAAATCTCATGAGATTTCGTTTCTTAGTTTGGAGGTTTAGGAACACAGTTGCATGGGAACCCAGTTCACTGACCCAAAAACATGCTTAGAACCTCTCTTCTACCTAATAGTTTGATGAGTAGTGCTGGAACCTTACAACTTGCAAGTGGCGATCTAAGATACAACAATGGGTCTATATTTGCTGGGGACAACAAAAGTAGAAAGAGGACTAGAAGGAGAATATGAAATGTGTGACTTATTATTACCTGTCTGAACAATTGCTTTCTTTGTCATAAGACCAGAAGAACTAGATGGTGCCAGGTTATCTTTACTGAAAATTTTAAGCAAAGATTCTAAAGAAGTATCCTAATCAAAAGGAGAAAATGCAGAACAGAATTTTAAGTGCTCATACACTCCAAACTTGATGGAGCCATACAACTTTGCCATTAAGTGGTGCATGTGGAAACTGAATTTGGTGTGTTTTTTGTAGATTCTCAACAACACAAATAAATACAAATACGCTAAAAGTTAAAAAAAAAAAAAAGAAACGAGAACCTAGAACAATTATTTCTTTCTAATCCAAATCAGCAATGACTTCAGAACTTTTGCAAGTGTTCTTGTAGAGGCATAAACAAAAGGAATTTGAGAAGATGCTTAAAGTGCAATGTTTTCCACTCTGGATAAAGGAAGTCAACAAATGTAAAATGTTCCATTCCTAATATCAGGAAACTCAAGAATGAGTAAGATATATACGCTTGTATGATATAGTCTTAATACTTCTAGTTACAAATACCGAAAGCTGCAGGAATAGGGACGGATTTGCTCATTATAGCAGACCCTGGATTGTGCAAACACTAAAGTGTCTGACCACTAAGCAAAATGTTGGTGGCTCAAATCCACCCAGAGGCACTTCAAAAGAAAGTCTCGCTGATTTGCTTCTAAAAGATCACCACCATTGAACACCCTATAGAATTCAGCTTTATTCTAAAGACATATAGAATCAACTGTATAGTAGCTGGTTATGTATTTAATTATTTATGTGAACAGTGGATTTTATCATTAAACAGCGGTATTCAGGGGCTCAATGTCCCCACCCCAAGGGGGCTGGCCGTGCTTCTCCATGCAGTACAAGGCGATGGCATGGGTAGTCTGGGTCTTGCTTACAGACTGCATCACGCCAGTCTGCCCAGTAACCGCAGCAGTGCCTGCATTGTGTCATTTCATTTTTTTACTTCTACTTCACTGAGAACTGATTGTAGCTCCAAGCAAAGTGAAATCCTTGACAACCTCAAGTTTTTCTCCTTGTATCTATTAGTCCAGATGTGAGGAATTTTTGTTTTCTTAATATGCCACTGCAAGTCATATTAAAAGCTTTGGCCTTTTCTTTTCCTTTTTTTTTAACAGACCCGAAATGTTACGATTTGACTTACAAAGCTTCTTTGTTGTACAGAAAGTAAAAATGTGGTTACAATCCCAGTGTAACTGGCAGGCATGAATGGTTCGGCTCTCTGATCACAGCTACTCAGGCTACTGTGACGTCTCACACAGACACCTAACAGTGTTGACAATTTTGGTGGAGTGAAGTTCCAGGCTTGGTGGTGGATTTCCAAGAGGGACTAAAGAAGAAAATGGAATGTCTCAGGACCTATTCTTTGGTTTTTTTGGGTGGGCAGGTGAGATTCTGAATCACAGCTCCTTTTTAAAATAAACTTAAACAGCTGCCAAATTCTCATGAGCAGTCCAGCCAATACTGGACAGTTCTTTTTTTGCAAATTATTTGGAGTCTTAATCATCTTCTCCTTCATCATCTGTTTCTCTCTCCCACTTTTCACCTTTACCACTCTCCTCCTCTTCTTCCTCCTCCTCCTCCACCTCCTCCTCATCCTCCTCTTCATCCTCATCAACTTCTCCATCTTGGCCAAATTATTCTTCCTCCCCACTGACTTCATCTTCATCATCTTCCCTCTCTACATCTTCATCCTCTTCTTCACCAAAATACTCCTCATCATCCTCAGGTTTGCCTTGTTCTTCCTCCTCCTCCTCCTCCTCCTCATCTACACTCATCCACCTCAGCATCTGAATCAGGAGCTTCCTAGTCCTAAAGGTCTTGGCCATCCAGGTAGGCCAGCTGGAGTAAGAGTTTAAAGACACTCTCTCGGTGATCACTCAAGTTGGTGACCTCACAGTGAAACAGATCCAGGCTCTTTAACTCAGAGATTCCAATTTTCCAAAGGTTCCAAGGTGCTGATTTCTATTCCCAGTGACTTGAGGTAGCACCAAACCGTTTTCCCCAGTGGCTGTACAATTTTAAAGTCCTACCAGCAGTATATGAGGGTTTCAGGTTCTCGGAATTCTCTTCAGTATTTGTTATTTTCTGCCTTCTTGAAGTTTATAGCTAATGCTGGTGTAAAGTGATAGCTTATTTCAACTTGCATTTACAACTCTGGAATGGCCTAGTGATCATGTTCATTATGTTTAGTGGCTGCGTAAATGTCTTCTTTGGTAAACTGTCTATTCTTTTTTTAATTGAATTATTCATCTTTTACTTGTTGCATTGTTGCAGTTTCGAGATTATATCTTTGTCCATTATAGTGTTGCCAAATTTACTCTTCGGATGAACCTTCCTAGTATCTTATTTTTAGGTTTATTTTTTCTTCTGCTATTGCATATTTAGCTATGTTGTAAAGTGTGTTTGTGATCCCTTAAGCTTGTCCCCATTTTCTCATAGATGATCTTTATAGTATCCAGATTTAAATTTAGATATCTGATCCATCTTGAGTAAATTTTTGTATATGGGGTGAGGTATTGGTCTTGTTTCATTCTGCTCCAAATGGAAATTCGGTTTTGCCAGTACCATTTGCTGCAGGGACTAGCCTTTTCCCATTTGATGTATTTTGGCTCTGTGTTGAAAAGGTTGCCTGTAGGTGGATGCATGCGTTTCTGGATTCTCTATTCTGTTCCAATGGTCTGTATATACAATTGGGTCAAGCCTAGACTCTTTTGACTACTGTGACTGTGCAGTACGTTTTAAGATCAGAAAGGTTTGGAAATACACTCTTTTTATTATGTATTGCTTTTCTTATAAACTGCTTTTAGCAGTATTGACATTATCCCAAAGGTAATCAATTTGAAAACACCAACTCCTCATCGGGGGAAAAGTGAGGCTTTCTATTCCCATACAAAGTTCCCATCTTGGAAACACACAGGAGTGAGTTTTAAAAAGTCCTGGTTGAAGTTCTTTTGCGATCACTTTGGGGTGCTCTCTCCTCAGAGAACTATTGGGGGCGGAGGGGTATAGTTGGTTCATGTTTCAAAAAGAGGAGGTGGGGTGGGGAGAGCATCGAATCTGTTTTGTTAACCTCAAGTAAGAGACAGCAGTCAGCTGTGAAAGAAGGTAAGTCAACCACACCCTGGATACTCACCTGCCCATTCTGTGAGGAGTCAAGGATACAAAACAAGGAGAGGGGGATGTTTCTCACAGACTGTAGGCCCAGTCAACTTAAAAAAGTACTCCTTCTGATATTTGGGACTTTGGGGGAAACAGGGCTGCCTTCGCCCTCATTCACCCTCTTCGTAGACAGGGAAGTGGGCTTTTCCCTTCAGCACAAACACACGGGCTTTTGACTTAGGTTTAGAAATGAGGCAGCAAATTGGCCATTCCTTGGCTGGCAGCTCTAATGGTTTTGAAAATAATAAAAAATACAAAAAGGAAAAGGGTAAGAAATATACCCCCCACCAACTGTAAGATCCATCCACTTCTGAGTACTCAAGACCCCAAAGGGAAAAGGATTTGCTCGCTTGTGGAGTGCTGCAGACATTCTGTGGCAGGTTACGCCCCTTCTTTTGCCTGAATAAGCAGGCTTCTGTAGGTTTAGTACAGAAAGAATGAACCAGTTGCACTGTGGTTGACAGCACTGACAGTTTCATGAGAAATAAAGGATGCAAAACCATTCTTTTTCATATAATCTTATTAGTCTTATCTTCTCAGCATATAAAGTGAATGTATATGGTGGAAGGATACCACATGGTCACACACCTGTCCTGATTTTTAATCATGTAATGTCCCCTGTTTCTATTAAACCACTTGCCTCTTGGTCTATGTGTAAGTTCCTTGTGAGCACAATTAAGTGTGCTAGGAGTTTCCATCCTTTACAACATTATCCATAGTTTGCATTGATTGGTACAGTTAAATGCATTTCCATCACCAATAAAGTACAAGTAAATATCTTTCCAGCATTCTCTGATTTCACCTTAGACCGTCATGTAGCATTACTAAGGTCTTCCCTACTTCCGAGCTCACTTGAATCTTGTTTGAATTGATGTCAATGTACTTCTGCAATAATTTTTAAATTATACCCAGAAAAAAATTTACTTGCCTCTGATATTGAAGATATTATTTGATGATTTTTCCATTCATTTGTGTTTCTAGGAAATTGGCACAAATATAGATCTCTTCTAGGAAGTTGGCTAGATAGTTATTCTCTAATTTTCTTGGCACACCTGAGTGAGCACTGCATCCTTTGTTAAAAATTTTTAATATTCCTTCAATTCATGGACTCTACTTTTTCACCAATGTCTCCAGTGCAACTTGGATTTTTTTCCTTAAATACCATCAACTTTTATTCATGTGCTGCCTCCCACGATGGCTACACACCAATCAATTCTTTCTGGTGCACTGATTCTGTGTTCCTTCCATTTCCTTTTGATTTTGAACACATTTTTTTTATTTTGAGCAAAATTTCTTCAAAATTACTAATCTTGAAGAATAGCAGTTGCATTGCTAAGATGGGAAAGTAATCCTAGGAAAACATTCCTCGCTTCTTTTTTCCTCACAAATTCAGTTTTCAAATTTCTTTAAACATATGTCCTTCAAGACATACATCAAGATTACACCTTTGGAATTATAGTCATAATAAAAGAGTTACCCATACCCTTCTAACCTGACCTCTCTGCTTTGAATTTAACTGGAATAGCAAGCAGACTCTCTTGAAAGCCTCTCTTTTGATTGGAATATTTTATTGAAAACACTCCATTGAATTAAGGTAAGGCTTACTCTCTATGGAAGGGTCTCTAAATTCCAGAGAAAAATTCCATTATCTTTTCATTCTATTTTCCTTTAACTGTCTGAAGTCCTGTCACATTACCGAGAGAACTCATTTGTAGCCATGCCTTGATTGAAAAGATGTTTAAACATGTTTTGTTTGGAATAGACACATGCATTTATGAACCGGAACCCTAGGTGCAATACTTTTTTTACTTAACCTCATAAGTCACAAAATATTGCACTGCTATCCATAAGGCTTTCACTGGACAATTATTTTTTAAAAAGATTTCCACGTCCCACTTCACAACCTGTCTTGTATGAAAGTTCTGCGGTCCACAATGGGTAACATTGGTAGTATTTTAAAAACCACTGATATAGCTTCCAGTATCACAGCAAAACACAAACCACCACAATATGACAAACTGACAGAGAAGTTGTTGACTATTTGAGTTTAATTTACTTTATAAAAAGAACCCTTGTGAAGTAGGTAAAGTACTTGGTTGTTAATGAAAAAGTCAGAAATCAGACCTTCACAGCCACTCCATGGAAGAGAGATGCAATTAATAGTCTGTCTCCATAAGAAATCATGGCCTTGGGGATATTTAGGGCAGTTCTAGTCTCTCCTATGGGTTACTGTGAGTTAAAATCTACTTGAGAGCAAACGGACTTGGTTTTGATTATACGTTAAAAATACTCTCGTTGCAGTTACTCATAACAAAAAAAAGGTAAAAATAACCCAGATGAATACATTTATAAAATGTAGTCTAGCAGCCCAAGATTCACAAGGGTTCCACATTCTTAGATTCAACCAACGCTATTGAAAATTGCTGGGAAGAAGGGGGGTACAGTAAAATGGTCAAAACTATTCCTAAAGGAGAAAAAGCAGGACAAATTGCTATTTCCAAAGTATTTACCTTACATAAAGCATTATAAGTAATCTTAAAATTATTAAAACATATGGTAATATGTGTATAGGTTATATGTAAATATTGCACCATCATCTATGTAGATTTTGGCGTCAGCAGGTAGACCTGGAACCAATCCCCCACAGATACAGAGGGACACGTGGACTATCATTCAGTCATCATGATAAACTAAATCCCCAAACATGCTATAACATGGATGAGCCTTGAAACACATGTTAAGAGAAATGAAAAGACAGACATCATGCTAACAGAAAAATCACAGCAATTTAATTATTGACCTGGTACAAATCTAAAAGGATCCAAGCTGCAATACAGAGAGTTGAGGCAGAAGGGAGAGAGAAGGCAGAATATTAAGTAAAATTCTAACTATCTAAGCTCTGTGCCAGCTGGTATCATTTTATATCACCGCTATCAGGGCAACTAGATATAGTGTCACCTATATCTGGTTGTCAACACACAAATTAGAGAATTAGTCATTAAAGAAATTATAAATCTGGCTGGTAAGATATTTTGAGCACATTAGGGTAGCTTCTGGTGAATTTCAACAAAGCCCTCTTCACTTCAGAGAGGGGGAGATTACTCAGACTGTCCATCTGCATACTCTTAAATATATCATTAAAAAACTGAAATCAACAACAACCCACCAGGATATTATGAAACTGAAGTCAGACAGCCAATAGCAGCCTATTCCTGGCCCCTCACTGTCAGCTTTCCTGGACAACTTTTAAAAATTCAATTCTTGGTTAAAAAGCCAACTGCACAAGTTAAAATAACAATAATAACCAAATTGAATTAGTTTGATGTATGGAAGACCTAAATTAAAATTTCCACATACTACTCTAATAGAAAGTACTGTAAAACCTTCCTTCATGTGTGAAACAAGTTCACAATATTATAAGAGAAATAATTTTAAAACATCAAGGAAGCACTTTGATAATACTAATGAATAAAAATCCTATAATACCCCTCACACTCATAAAATATATATAAGATTGAAGGGCATAATCATCCAACAAAAGCATAGTTAAAAATAAAATAGAAATAAAATTATATGAAAATTTTGGAATTATTCAAAAAAATAGTACAAAAACGAACTTTAAATGAAAAACAATTTGTAGATCAAAAAGACAGAAAACAAAACAAAACTGAAAAATAACTAACTAAATACCAAACCAAAACCAAACTCATTGACCTTGAGAAAAACCTGACTCATACTAACCTCACAGGACTTTACTCTAGACCAGAGATGAACTGCTCTGTGGGTTTCCAAAACTGTCAATCTCTATGGAACTGACAGAATGCCTTGCAGCATGTACTAAAATAATAATTACATATCCAAGCACGAGAACATGATATGTTATATGAAGAAATTGAAAGAATGCTGCGCACATTACAGCAGCAATATTCACTGTTAGATTGTTTACATATTCATCAGGAAAGAAGACATGACATACACTATCACCTACAGCCAATGTACTGTCAATAACAGACAGATGCAAGACAAAAGAACATGTGAGACAAGTGGGAATGAATTATAAAGCTAACAAGAATGATTCAACAATAAAATCCACTCACCAGAGACTCTATAACATTGGACAGTGTACAATATGAAAAAATAATAACAATTTGCAAATTGTTAAGGCTTCATGGGCGGGTGGGTAGGGGAGCGAAGAGAAATATGGAGAGCTGGTACCGGGAGCCTAAGTGGAGGGAGGATGTTTTGAGAGTGATGATGGCAACAAGTGTGCATACAATTGATGTATTTCTGGCTCATGATGGGAGTTGTATGAGCCCCCAATAAAATGATCTATTAAAAAATCAGGTGTAGAGATGGGATGGTAAAACGTACGTGATGAGCGGCAAACATATTGATGTACAAAACTTTTTTTATATGTAGATGTGCTTAGATATAAAATATAAATAAATGCTTATGTCATGAAGCACATCTCAATAAAGGAACAGCTATCCATATATATATGTGATCATTGCTGAAATTGACAAAATGAAAGCAACCAAATGTACAAAATTAAAAGATTAAAAACATGTCCAACTTCCAAACTCTAGATAAAAGACTTTCACAAGCACAAGGCATGAAGCAAGGGAAGGAAGGAGCACAGCAACTAAGCACAGCTCAGTGCTCTGTGGCCTCTCTCCCCTCCATGCAGGCCCTGGCTTTGCCTCCAAGCCTTCCTGGCTGGCTGGCAGTGCGTACACCCCATCCGGTCACTGACCACCAGTGTACTCACCACCAGTGTAAGTCTTATGACTGCCGAGGTCCCCAGCTTCTCACATCGGCAAACCGTTACTCTCACCTACCTCAGCACTAGTTGTATTGGTATATACTTTACATGTCATATAATTTAATTGTCTAATCATATTAAGAAAGCCTGTGTAATCATCCCTAAAATCAATTTCAGAACACTTTCTCATACTAGTTGCTACTGTAGATTTTTCTCCTATGTTCCCTCATTGTCCCTTGCCATGCCCCTAGGAAATTATCAATCCACCTACTGTCTCCACACATCTACCTTTGTAGGATTTCATTTACAGAAAATTATACAAAACACAGAAGGTAAACAAACAAAAACCAACAAGGACTAGACAAAACATAGAAAAATGTCAAACAACAAAAGAGAAGCAGAACATATTAAAAGTTGAAAAAACTTTACAATGAGTCAAAAAGGATATTAAATGATGGTATTGCATTTTAACATGATTATATCTGCCATAATAAACTTTTTACAATACTCTAAATCTGATAGCAAGCCTACTTACATCCTTCAACTATGTTCAGAAGTATTCAAAGGAGGCTCCATCCATGTGGGGACTCTGCAAATGAACTTTGGACTTCTACTGTCATCCATAGCCTTCTGCAAACTAGGTGTCCATAATTTAAGCTCTGACACCATCCTTTGCTTCCGAATTGGATTTTATTATTCCTAATTCTTCTAACACAGGCTGGTGTTCTTCTTCCATGTGGGCTTAGTTACTGCCTCACTTAAATGTCTGATTATTTCAAACAAGCTTTCAAAATGTCAGATGTTATTCTTTCTGAAAGCAGGGAATCATCTGGTTTTTCACCACACTTTGCAATAACATCCCATATCATCAATGATCTCTTCTGAGGGTGAGCATCTAGCAAGGCCATGAAATAAGAACTAATTGTTCTTAGATTGGAGCTAGAATTAAGTTTGATTGCCCAATCCATTCATGTATCAGCCTATGATCAAATACCACATTTTAAAAATATTTATTTAAACAAATTAAATTATCTTTTTTTCCTCTTTCTTTTTCTGTTTGGTATTTTCCATTAATTCTCTCTTGCATGATATAAGGACATCAACCACTACCACACAACCCTGTATCCCACCCACTGTTAGCAGCTGCACCACAGATTAGAGAGAAAACAGTCAATAGAGGTACACACACAAAAGAACCAAGGAAGACATGCAAAAAACTAGTGAGTATTAATCATACTTTCTGAAATAGAAAATTCTCTACAATTGCCAGAAAAATTATTCAGAAGAATGGTCTTGAGAGACTCCAAGTTAGTAATGAAAGAGAACAGGAGAGCCATGGGAAAAGGGGGGAAGGGAGATAATAAAACCTTAACAAAATAGAATACCAGAAAATTAAAAATAAGATAACAGACCTCAATAATACTATAAAAGAGCAGAGGAACAGTGCAACTCAGTGGAAGACTAGATTTTGAAGACAAATCGCTCAACTACAATGAGCAGAGGAACAGCCAACAAAAAGAGCAACAAAATCCCAAGAAATGCTAAGAGTTATGGGAGACATTGTCTAGAAGAACAACTTACAACTCACTGGTATTCAAAGCAGGAAGAAAAAAATATCCACTGAGAAAATACTATTAGAAATCCTTAACTAAAACTTGCCTAACAGCAAAACAGAGGCAAGAAACTGACAGAATCTCAAATAAGATTGACTAAAATAAAAACCTCACAATCTCATAGTGAAGCTTTCAAATATCAAAGCGAGAATCTTGAGAGCAGCTAGGCAGAAACAAATGGTCACCTGCAAAGAAAGACTAAAAAGCATAAGCTCATGTATTTCAGCAGAAGCTTCACAGGCAAGAAGACAATGAAGACTTCTGGTCAAATGGATATACACATAAATGAAACCCTTTACAACAATCAGGTAAAAGTCAACTCAAAAGGAATATCAAATCTGCATTCTTAAAAAACAGCGTAAAGCTAATAAACTGAAGTCTCTATATTCCAGACACAGTGAGAGCTGGAATAAAAGAGGAGGAAGGTATAAAAGTCTCATGAAGTGAGTGCCCAATATTCTAACCTGTCCCCAGCCACCCACTCCACTCCATTATTCAGAACCCTGGTCACTTAGACAACTGCCCACCTCCCCCCAAACAGCCCCCTCTATTAGGCTGAATAGGAAACCAAGAAAATGACACCATTTACAATAGGAAAATTACAAAACATTACTACCAGAAACACATAAGTGGAAGAAAATAGTGTGTTCATGAATAGGAATACTTAATATTGTCAGAATGTTAATACTATCCAAAGTAACGTATAAAGAAAATGTGATTCTTCTCCAAATCCCAACTAAGTTATTTAAAGAAACTAAAAGTTAACTGACATCATATGATACGGGAAGAGACTTAGGGTAATTGGCACAAGGAATGAACAAAGGAGTCTGTGAGAGCTGGCTTGGGAACACTGAAACCAGCCCCTTGAAAACCCTGACATAAGACTGTACTCAAAGATGATTCTGAGATACGTTGGCCTGGAGCACCAGCCCAGATAAAACTCAAAGAAAAGGGTCTTCCAAAAAGATGGCAACTGAGTAACACATATCAGAGGGACCCCGCAGAAATCAACCCAGGAGAGTGACTAAGAGGGAAATTCAACACTGCCGGATCCCAGGAGGAGCATCACAAAGGTAAGTAGGCACAGATTCATAAGGTTTTGAGGGGTTGGGAGCTTTTGGCTTACCATGGTGAAGGCCAGCGAGGGTTTGACCTTACTCCTGCCACTGTCTCCACTGGAGCCAGGATCAGTTGGAGCTGGCATAGGGTCTTTATCTTAACAGAGCTACAAATTGCCTCCAGCCTGGGGCAGCAATTAAATGCATTAGCCCCATAGGGATTGAGGCTCAACTATGTAGATACTTTTGGTTCCCTCTCTTCTCTCTATACTCCCACAGTTTCAGCAGGCTTAGTTCTTTGGTGTTGTTCCTCTTGGTCTCTTCCATTTTCTCTCATGCACCAGTGTGGACCTTCAGACCACACCCCTTAGCCTAGAGCAATTAAAGCTGGGAGAGCTCCATCCTGTGCAGTGTAGCCCAAGGCAAGAGCAGTCCAACCACCCTCCACCATGGGACATTCTGCCAACTCAGGAAGCTCAGCCAACACTCGCCAAAGTTCCACACCATTCCAGGACTCCCTGCCCAACTTCCGCAGTGAGCTACCTGATCATGGCAATTCCACCTACCAATTGCAGTGCTTCTGCGGCACTCTCCTTAAAGCAGGCACCTCTGTGCACCCCCTGCTGTGCTCCAAGCTGCCATGGACTACACCATCACAGCTTCTAGTGAGCTCACACAGTTCAGCATCATTCTTGTGGGTCCACAACAATCCAACCAGTGGTTTCCATGAGTGTCATCCAACTTGCCATGTAAATAAAGGAATACTGGTTGACTAAGGAAAGAGTGAAGCCACAGGAGGGAAAGGTGGTAGGCCAAGTCCATAGTGAAATTAGTAACAGAGAGTTTGAAGGTACATTGCTTTGAGTCTCCCAGAGAGAGAGCCAGTGCTTTTTGAATCCCTGGAAAATGGCACCTGGTTCCTCTAAAACAATGAAACACAAACAGCAAACAGCCCCAATGATCTCGCAAAAAAAAAAAAAAATGCAACAGCAAAAGATGTCCTGAATCTAATGATGTGTATAGAAGAAGCAGACAGAAATTTTCAGAATGCTGCTTGGAGTCATGCAGGACATGACAGAAACAATACAGAAAAAGGAAGAAATGATAGAGGAGATAAATTCTATACATCAAAGGGAAATAGAAGAGCATAGGGATGAGTTACCAAGAACCAACAGCAGACTCACGGACTTTGCAAATCAAATGGAGGAAGCAAAAAACCACACTAGTGACCTAGAGGATACCCAAGCAGACTTTAAAAATTGTGAACAAAAGTCTAATAAGATCAACAGAGAAATGAAGAAAATATAAGAGCTATGTCTATTGCTATGAATAGGAACAACGCTGGAATAATTGGATTACTGGAGGAAGACAACAAAGAAGTCATCTGCAACAATATTCAGAGAATTCTTGGCTTAATGAATGAAAACCAGGCAACCATACAGAAGGCTGAAAGAACACCACCTAGACTAGAGTTCAAGAAGAAGTCACCAGGGCACATAACAGTTAAACTATACAATTTTGAAGGAAAGGAGAAAATCATGAGAGCAGCTAGGGAAAAAGAAACGACTATATATAAAAGTTCCCAAAAATAATATTCTCAGACCTATCAGTGGACATTATGAAGAGGAGAGAGTGGAGTAATATATATATATATGAAAAATTGAAGTAAAATAAAGCAAACCCAAGAATATTCTACCCAGCCAAATTATCTATCAAGATAGACGGAGAAGTAAGAGTTTTCCCAGATAAGGAAAATCTCAAAGAATATGTTAGAAGAAACCCAGCCCTACAAAAGATCCTTACTGACGCAGTATAAGTAGAATAGCATTCACCAATCATAAATAAAAGAGAGTCACATACAGCAACCTCACCCAAAGAGCAACAAAAAGAAAACAGCTCCAAAGATAGCATTGGCATAAGGGTGGAAAGAAGTCAAGAATGAACAACCCTCACACACACACGCACAATACAGTGAAAAGAAAGGGAGGTAGGGAAACATCCAACACAAAAGGTATAAGATGACATCACATATTCCACAGATGGAAATAATAATCCTAACTATCAATGGGCTGAACACAAGCATTAAAAACAGGCTGGCAGACTGGCATAGAAAAAACAACTCATCAATCTGCTGCTTACAGGAGACACATCTCAATAGTACAGACAAAATAGGCTGAGAATCAAAGACTAGAGAAAGGCATACCAAGAAAGCAATTTAAAAAACAGAGGTTGCAATCCTAATGTCAAAAAAAATTGACCTAAAAGTGCAAACCATAAAAAGAGATAAGGAGGGACACTATATTGTGTTCAAGGGAACGGTAGACAAAGAAATAATAAGCATTTTAAACATATGTTCCCCAAATGAGAGACCCGGTGAATATGTTAACCAAACACTCCAAAAGATGAAAAGAGAAATCACAGCCTCAACAATTTATAGTGGGTGACTTCAATACAGCACTCCCTGAGAAGCATAGATCACAGGGAAAAAACTCAACAAGGAGGCTAGAGATCTAAACACTACAATTAGATAATTTGACTTGATAGACAGCTACAGAGCTTTTCATCTAAATACAAAATATTTCACATTCTTTTGAAGTCCATATGACACATACTCGAAGATTGACCACATGCTGGGGAATAAGGCAAATCTACATAAATTTAAATGCATTATTTCATACAGCCCTCTCTCTCTGACCACTGTGCCATATAACTGGAAATCAAGAAAAGGCAGATGAAGAAAGAAGAGAAAATAATTGGAGGATGAATAACTCTCTATTGCAAAAGGAGTGCGTACTGGCCCATATCAGAGATGGAATTAGAAATTTCTGGAAGCCAAAGAGAATGAAAACACAACATACCAAAACTTATGGGACACAGCCAAGGCAGTTATCAGAAGTTTCATAGCAATACATGCACACCTGAAAAGGAAGAAAGTCTCATAGCTGATATGCTGACACAAAATTTGCAACATCTAGAGCAGAGTCAGCAGGGCAATCTTACTAAGAGCAAAAGAAAAGAAATATTAAAATCAGGGCTGAGAATCAGGAGAGGGAAAATATGAAAATAATGGGAAAAAATAATGCTACTAAAAGTTGGTTCTTTGAAAGGATAAACAGGATCAACAAACCATTGGCAAACTTAACCAAAGAAAGGAGGAAACAAATTTCCATAGCAAGAATGAGGGATGAAAGAGGGGACATTAGAATTGACCCTAATAAAATCAAAAGGATAATTACACAGTACTACAAAGGACTGTACTCCAATGAATTCAACAACTTGGAAGACATGGACAAATTCTTGGAAAAACAGTCCCTCCCTGGACTATCCCTGATGGATGTCAAGAATCTCAACAGACACATAGCAATAGAAGAAATAGACAAGGTAAGGACTGAGCCCCGAAGGCGTATGGTTGTGTGTCGGACTTCAACCCACAAGGTTGACGGTTCAAATCCAGCAGCAGCTCTCCAGGAGTAAGGCTGGACCTCCTAATCCCACCAGAGGGCAGTGATGCCCCCCAAAAAACAAACAAACAAAGAAATAGACAAGGTATTCAAGGGGTGATCAAGGGATTAGCAACAAAAAAATCCTCTGGACCAGATAGCTTTACAGGAGAATTCTACCAAGCATTCAGGGCAGAACTGACACCAATCCTACGCAAATTCGTCCAAAACATAGAAACAGATGGCAAACTCCCAAACATCTTCTATAAAGCTACTATAACACGGATACTGAAATCGGGCAAGGATTCCACAAGAATTGAGAACTACAGACCAATAGCGCTAATGATGCAAAAATCCTTAATTAAATACTGGCCAATAGAATACAAAAGTATATAAAACAAATAATTCACCATGGGGGGGGGGGGGGAGCGGTCATACCTGGGATGCAGGGATGGTTCAATTTATGAAAGACCATTTCTATCATTTGTCACATTGACATGAAAAACTATAAGAACCATCCAATAATATCAATATATGTGGAAAAAGCATTCAACAACATCCTACACCAACTCCTGTATAAGACACTCAAGAAGATAGGAATGGAAGGCAAGTTCCTCAAGACAATACAAGCTATATATGAAAAACCAACAGCCAATGTGGTAGTCAATGGAGAATAGACTAACACAATCCCACTGAAAAAGGGGACCAGACAAGGATACCCCTTGTCCCCACACTTATTTAATATCATACTGAAGGTTTTCGCTAACAGCATAAGGCAAAGAAAAGGCATCAAAGGTATTCACCTGTGGAATGAAGAGGTGAAACAATCGTTATTTGCAGGTGACATGATTTTATATATGGAAAATCCCAAAATCCCCACAAAGGGTGTACTAGAAGCAAAGAGGAGTATGGCAGAGTGGCAAGATACATGATCAACAATCAGAAGTCTATTGGACTGCTATAAACATTGGATAAGACCACAGAAGAGGAGATAAGAAAGATGGTACCCTTCACAATAGCCAAGAACAAATTGAAATATCTAGTGATATATTTGACAAAAAAAAAGAGATCTATATGAGGAAAATTACAGAATACTATTACAAGAAACCAAGAGTAACCTCAACAAATGGAAGAATATTCCATGCTCATGGATTGGAAGACTCAATATAGTAAAGATGTCAGTTCTCCCCAAGACAATACATAAATTTAATGCAATCCTGACACAAT
The DNA here is from genome assembly GCA_004026705.1 of Nesogale talazaci. Taxonomy (NCBI): domain Eukaryota; kingdom Metazoa; phylum Chordata; class Mammalia; order Afrosoricida; family Tenrecidae; genus Nesogale; species Nesogale talazaci. Next base: position 15,560 of record PVJH01035368.1, read on the forward strand.
TATCCTCATCTTTCTACAAAGAAATGGAAAGGTTGACTACCAACTTCATATGGAAAGGGAAGAAGCCTAGAATTAGCAGAGAACTCCTCAAGAAGAAGGACTTTGTAGAAGGGCTTGCTTCACCTGACATTCCACATATTATACAGCCACAGTGGTCAAAACCACATGGTATAATGATAGATACTCAGACCAGTGGAAAAGAATTGAAAACCCAGAAATAAAATCATCAGCATACAGACAATTGATCTTTGATAAGGACCCAAAAAATATCAAATGGGAAGCAGATACCCTCTTCAACTAGTGGTGCTGGGAAAAAAAAACAAACAGATATCTAACTGCAAAAAAAAAAAAAAATGATGCAAGACCCTTATCTCACTCCAGGAACAAGAATAAACTCAAGGTGGATCACAGACCTCGAGGTAAAACTCCAAATTATTAGGGCCATCAATGAAGGAATTGGGCACAGGAAATACATCGCCAATCTGAGAACTTTGGCACAGGGAATACACAGGCTATCAGAAATAGGGAAGGACACAAATAGGGAAGGACGCACAAGTTGGCAAATGCGATATACTGAAGATAAAAAATCTGTGTACATCAAAAGAATTCACCAGGCAATTAACAAGATAGCCCCCACACTGGGAAAACACCTTTAACAATGACACAACTGTCAAAGGCCTTATTATTAAAATCTATAATACCCTGATAGCTTCCAAAAAGAGCAAAACTAACTGCCCACTGAGGAGGTGGGCAAAGGACCTGAACAGAGGCAGAAATTTGAATGGCTAACAAACATATGAGAAAATATTCCTTACTATTAGCCATAAAAGAAATGCAAATTAAAACAATAATGAGATACCACCTAACACACTCAAGGATAGCCTGATTCAAAAAATCAGAAAGCAACAATTGTTGGAGGAGCTGTAGGGGACAGGAACTCTCATCCACTGCTGGTGAACATGCAGGTATGTACAGCCTCTATGGAAATCGATTTGCCAATATCTAAAACAGATGGAAATTGAGCTACGACACAATCCAGCAATCCCCCACCAGACATATACCCAGAAGAGGCAAGAAACAAACCACAGCCAGACATCTGTGCTCCAGTGTTTATCGCAGCACAGTTCACAACTGCAAGGATTTGGAAACAACCCAAATTTCCATCAACTGCTACATGGATTAAAAAGCTGTGGTACATACCTACCATGGACTTCTACGCATTACTGAAAAGCAATGATGACTGCAGCCCACTGGGACGGAGGTTCAATTCCAGCAGTGGGGCTGGGCCTCCTACTCCCACCACCGGAGAGCAGTGATGCCAAAGGAAAAAAAAAAAAAGAAAGAAAAGCAATGATGAATGCATGAAGCACATCGCCACATGGGATGAACTGGAAGAATAATGCTAAGTGAAGTAAGCCAACTGCAAAGGCCAAGTACATCATGAATCCGCTGAGGTAAGCTTAAAAAAATACAAAAGGGGCATAGGGAAAAAGCTACTGTACACAGAAATTCCTGGGGGGAGGCCCATCAAGTATGCAGGAGCCAGACCAAATCCAGGGCTGCATACGGTAGGCAAGTGGAAAGTGAGGTGGAGGGAAAGATAGTGATGTGTCGTGGGGGAATGGGCCACCAACTTAGCAAAGGGAAGTGTATCATTTATATCTCCATGGGCAAACAGGGACCAAACTTAAACCCAGTATTCCAGGATGTGAATGCAGCAAGAAGGCATGGAGCGGGTAGCCAGTGGAGGGGTCTGAGGGCCCTGCCCCAATCCCAGCTACAAGGACAGCAACTCTCCTCTAGTTCTTAAATGCTTCCTCCGCACCTCCCGTGTCCCCCTCATGCCCCTCCCCACTATCAGGATCCCAATTCTATCTACCTTACAAATCCAGCTAGACAATGGTACAGATTGGAACAGGGAACATGAGGAACTCAGGACAGCTGATCTCTTCAAGAACAGTGGTAAGAGTGGTGATACCAGGAGGGTTGAGGGTTGAGGTTAGGTGGACAAGTGGGAGCCAATTACAAGGATCTATATATATCCTCCTCCCTGTGGTGCGGACAACAGGGAAGTGGGTGAAGGAAGATATAGGACAGTGTACAATATGAAAAAATTATACTAATTTATAAATTATCGAGCATTTATGAGAAAGTGAGGAGGGAGGGGAAATATGAGGAGCTAATACCAAGGGTTTAAGTAAAAAGAAAATGTTTTGAGAATGATGATGACAGCAAACGTACAAATGTGCTTTGTATACACTGGATGTGTGTATGGATTGTGATAAGATTTGTGAGCACCCAATAAAATGATTTAAAAACTGAAAGAAAGTATGTATGAGATCCAAAGACTGATGAAATAAATAATTATAAAGCTTTTTGACCATTGAGAGAGCAGCAACCCTTTCTCCTTTGGAAGTGTTACTTAAAAACTAGAAACATTCCCCTAGACAAATGTCCTTTCTCAACTCATGAAAGGAACCAGCTTCATTTCTTTTGAGTTGACTGTATGCTTTAATAAAACTGCAGCTTAAAATGGAAATAGAGGAAGGAACTGGGGGATAATGAACATTTATAGAGGTTCAAATATAGGTATGTACATAGGGGCATATATTTATAAGTGAGGATGGGGAAAGAGATTAATGTGTATACTTATAGGGTTAGTAGTAAGACAACAGATGGGCATTGGACCTCCACTCAAATATCTCCTCAGTTCAAGAACACTCTGTTCTATTAAATTGGCATTCCAAGATGCTCACCTTTCCAACATGATCACTGAAGACAAATGTGTGCATAAGCAAATGTGGTGAAGAAAGCTGATGGTGCCCGGCTACCAAAATATATAGCGTCTGGGGACTTAAAGCCTTGAGTAAACAAGCGGCCATTCAGCTCAGAAGCAATAAAGCCCACACGGAAGAAGCACACCAGCCTGTGTGATGATGAGGTGGTGAAGGGATCCGGTGTCAGGCATCAATGAGCTAAAATTATATTATTATTAATGAGGGAGAGTACAGATTGGGGACCCAAAGCCCATCAATAGGTGAGGTGACATCCTTTTGCAGAGGGGTTACAAGGAGGAGATGAGTCAGTTAAGATACAGGGTAGGAGCTATGAAATATGCTGCCTAGTTCCCATGCTGCCTTCCACCCACTATCATGACCCCAATTCTACCACATAAATCCAGCTAGACCAGAGATGTACAGTGAAGTTGGAAACATGGGAAACTTAGGATAGATGATCCATCAAGACGAGTAATAGGAGTGGTAATACCAGGAGGGTAGAGGTATGGAGGAATAGAAAGTGAGAACCAACTTCAGGGATCTACACGTAGCCTCCTCTCTGGGGCAAGGACAACAGGGAAGTGAGTGTTGGGACATATTTAACAGGGAAGTGAGTGTTGGGACACATTGTACAGTGTACAGGATGAAAAAATAATTTGTAAATTACTAAGGGTTCAAGGGGAAGGGGGGGAGGAAGGGTAATATAGGGAGCCGATAATGGGGGCCTGGAGGGAGGGAGAATTTTTTGAAAGTGATGGTGGCAATGGGTGTGTAAAAGTGGCCTGCATACAACTGATGTTGTTAGGGATTGTGATGGGAGTTGTATGGGCCCCCCAATAAAATGATTCATTAAAAAAAGCAGGGAAGGAGAAAAGGGAGTTTTGTTTTTTTTTTTAAAGAGGAGCTTGTACCAAGGGCTCAAGTGGAAAATGTTGGGAAATGTATGTGGAAACATGTTTGCAAATGTGCTTGATACAAATGATGTACTGAATGTTGTAGTAGCTGTAAGAGCCCCCAATAAAATTTAAAAAAAATTAAACTTCAACTTTGGCAAAAAAAATAGGAATGAAAAAAAAAACTGCAGCTTAATTCTTTGCTGCTGCTGTGTGTGTGTATGTGTGTGTTCATATGGCTTATCACTGAACACTAACAAACTACACAGATTTGGAGATCGTTAGTTTCCCCACGGGTGATAGCCCAGGTAAAGAACTTCACAATACGCACTCCCATGTTCATCACAGCACTGTTTACAATAGCAGGAAGATGGAACACATATTCATAAGTAGAAAAATGGATAAAGCAACTTTGGTGCAGACACACAATAGAACACCGAACACTATTAAATGCAATGTTGAAACCCGGTAGTACTTCATGTCACGGATGAACC
>PVJH01035369.1:0-2500 GCA_004026705.1 Nesogale talazaci
CAGAGCTTTCTAATTCGGTAATCTCAGGAACTCCCGGGAAAGTTTCTGCCATCCTATAGGGTCACTATGAGTCCTTATCAAATCCAGTTTCTTCTGTAGGATACCAACAGTAACAGGCAGAAGACTTACTTCTCTGGGGAACCAGACCAGCTTGAGTGAGGGGTGAAGGGCGAGGGTTGTAAAGAGGGGCCCGGGGTGGACAAACTCCAAGGATGTCAGCATCCTTTCGTAAAATGGTGCAGCTACATTACACACATGATCCTACAATTGAAAAGTCCCTCCCAGTTCCACTCAAAACTTCGTCATTTTAAATGTTCCAATCAAGTATCTGGGGGAAAATTTCAACCACACACCAAAAGCAACAGGAGATAAAAGTATTTGAAGGAAACTGAAAATATACAAAAGGAAAAAACATAAACTGGCTGGTAGTGTCAATTGATTGATTACAACCCCATCTATAGACATAGGGAATAAGGAGTAATGAGAAAAAAAAGACTAAGAATAAATTGCTATTTCTAACAGTTGGGGTAGGGGAACGCCTAGAAATTACAAATTTTTTGGTATTTAAAACATTGTGCCAACAAGTGTAGCACTCACTGGGGTAGCAATAGAACTTAAGAGATCAAACTCAAATCAGAAATTCCAGAAAATGGGCAAATTGACCTCAAGAGGTGCTAAACAGTGGGGAAAAGAAAGGATACCGGTAAAAGGTCCAGAAAAAGAGCAAGTTTACATAATTACAAGATCCATGACTATCTAACACAAAAAATGCAATTAACCTAACCAAGAAAATACTCCCATTTCCTAACACCAGCAGAATAAAACCCTATGGCTTTGGAGGGACACGATTTCATACGAAAGCTCAGGAACCAGTACATTGAATGTCTTCACTCCTATCCGTGCATAATCAGCAACCAAAATTGTGTTAGCAAGACTAATCCAGTTTTAGGGAATCTCAATGGTATTATACCTGAGTGTCCAAAAATCAGTTACTTGAAAAATATAACTAAGTTCAGTGATTCTCAACGTTCCTGATACCATGATCCTTTTAATACAGTTCATGTTGTGACCCCCCCAAACCAAGAAATATTTTTTGAAAAAAAATTTCGTTGCTACTTCGTAACTAATTTTGCTGTTATCAATTGGGCAACTCCTGTGAAAGGGTTGTTCAACCCCCAGAGGTTGCAACCCAGATGAGAACTGCTGGCTTAAACTGTGTAGCTGATCATCTCCAAATAATTTTTTTTTTTTAATTTGGCATCACTGCCCAGTGGGAGTAGGAAGCCCAGCCTTGCTCCTGGAGAGCTGCTGTTGGACTTGAACTGCCAATCCTGTGGTGAGCAATCCTGCCCACAACCACTACACCACTGGGGCTCAGCTCCAAATAGATTTTTATGGACACTCTTCGAATTCTGAAACTGGAAATACATTGGATTAAAAAAATCATCAAAGGTGGCAGTTCTGAGAACATCTGAATTATATAGATTCTGTGGTTTTCAACTCAACTTGATCAAACAGAAGAAAATCATCCCAAACTTTTAAACAGTATTAGTTGCCTGTGACTCAACCTTGACTCAGTAGAGTATCTTAAAATGGGATACTATTGGGCTGAGCCACGGTGGCGTAGTGGTTGTGTTGTGTGCGGGACTGCGACCCACTGGGTTGGAGGTTCAATTCCGGCTCTCAGGAGCAAAGGCTGGGCCTCCTACTCCCACCACCTGAGGGCGGTGATGCCTAAAAAAAAAAAGGGATACTACTGCTACTACTATACTCTTTTCACTGGCTTATTTTTGTTTTAGATCTGTGTCTTAGAAAACGTTACTTGGGGCAAAAGGTTACATCCAAGTGCTTTAGTTTCTGCTTGTTTTCTTCAACTATTCAAGATCTGGGATAAGGGAGTGTCATAGCACTGTTAACAAAAATCAAATCCTCCTCCCACCACCAGAGGTCAGTGATGCCCCCCAAAAAAAACAAAAATCAAAATATGTTAAACTTTGTATAAGCCACTGCTAATAGACTTCAAAAATTATAATTCAACAAAGTTAAAATTTACAAGCATTTCAAATGTGGGACATTTATAAGCATCTTGAGCCAAAACAAATTATAGTCAACACTATAGAATGGGCCATATTATATAGATATAGGTACTACTTTAACTTTTTGTTGCAGTAAACAGGCATAAAACACCAATGGTGCCTTCAGAGTTCTCATGAAGTCTCTTCACCCCACCACCTTTTTGAAGTTATCTGTACATAGCCAAGTAATTATCTATCCATTTTCATTGACAGTGGGCTAGAGTGAGAAATTCAACATAAAAATTTGGCTTTCAATTTTTGCTCATTGAGCTTACTTGCTCCATTAAGTCACAACATTGACTTACTACAATTTAGTCTAATACAACCTGCAAAAATGTAAAATTAAGATGTATCTTAATCATTACACTATGCCATAAAATTATACCATTTCTCATTTTAACTATTTGTCTGACTTGAGGACTGCA
>PVJH01035369.1:7500-19747 GCA_004026705.1 Nesogale talazaci
TTTTGCACTCATTCTCAAAAGAGCTTAATTATTTCCCCAATTAGTCGAGCTTAGTCTTACAAAATTTGCACACATTAAAACTGAGAAAGCATTACACTCTATTCTTGGTCTCATTAAGTTTCCTTCTTGTTCCTGGATAACTCAATCTCAATTTTTTTTTTGGGGGGGGGGGCATCACTGCCTCTGGTGGTCATGGGTGCTACCCAGTGCTGCTGAGAGCCACCGCTGGATTTGAACCGCCAAGCCTGTGGGCCGCAGTCCCGCCCTCAACCACTACGCCACAGGGGCTCAGCCCCGATTTTTTTGTATGATACTTCCTGGCTGGTTTTGATTCTCTTCAATTTAATCTACTACTCTCCACTAAGTTTCCTAAGAGGAGCTGTATCATCTTACATACTCTGTACCCAGGAGGACTTTGCACACATAGTAGATGTTCAATGAGAAGACACTTATCTGTTGATCAAGTATTTACAATTTCCTTATTCAAAAATAAACTGCTCAAATTTCCAACAGCTTTGAAAAACCCACAAAATTTTGTCTATTTAATGCGACAATTACATTCACACTAAATTTAATTATCAACTAGATCAAAACATTAACATACCTCACCAAAACCACCAAAGTACTCCCTTATTTTCTCTTCAGGTGTATCTGGAGAAAGGCCACCAACAAAAATTTTTTTAACAGGCTCTTTTGTTTTCATGGCTTTGGCCCTTTTAGGGTCAATCACTTTCCCATTCAATTTATGTTCTTTCTGATCCATGACCTAAAGAAATCGAAGTTTTTCATTTTAAATGCTTATCTTAACTAGAGTTCACAGAAAACATACTTAAACTTTTTAAGTATAGATTATATCAGGTATATATTGACTGGCTCAAAATTAAAGTGTCAAGTCAGGTAGTGATAAGACATGGACTAATACATAAAACCAAACCACTTGTTAATTCTGATTTGGGGCAGAAAGCCTATGTGTTTCAGAGTAGAACTGCACTCCATAAGGTTCTTTATGGCTATGATCTTTCTGTCTCCAGTGGTGTTTCTGGAGAAATTCAAATCAACTTTTCAGCTAATCATGCTTTTTAACTATTTGCATCACAGGAACTGGTTAATACAGATCAGTGTATAAATCTTAGGTTGTGCAGATTATAAAGGGGGCAGACATAAATTTAATGACTAAGGAAGTCAGGTAACAAAACCCTCAGAAAGCCCTGCCATCGAATTGTGACTCAGTGCAACCTAAAAGATAGGACTTCCTCCATAGGGTTTCCTAGGCTATTGATCTCTACAGAACACATTGCCAGGTTTTACTCCTGGCAGAGTGACTGGGAAGTCTGAACTGCTTGCCATTCAGGAAGCAGCCATGCACTTAAACACTAAGGAGCCTTTAGAAGATGATCAACAGCTGCACAAATGTGGTTGATACTTTTCCTTAGCCAGGACCAAAATAATTGCGGTAAATTTCTTGCCTACAAATTCCACTGTCTTTCTGTGAATTTGTCACAGCACTTTCTTTAAAATTAAGCTTTTATAAAAGTTTTAACTTATCTGAGTCAGGCACAAGCAAGTCAGTAAACAATTTTTTGCCAACTTTTCCATCATAAGAAAATGTGTATGGTTAATACCTTTTCCTTCCTAGACTTGTAGAAAGGGAACCATAAAAAATGGGCAAATCCATTGTTACCAAGGCATTTACATTCCCCTGTTATACGAATAGGCTTCAGTTGTATACCATACAGTGAAATCTGTGAGAGCTGGAACTCGATGGAACGGCCTTGCTTGTTTTGGTCATGAAAATTTTTCTTTTTTACAGGGTGTTGTCTTACCACTTTCTAGCACTCATTTAGGAAGAGATACTTCTTTCTTTCTCTGACAGTTTCGCATCATACATGTTCCAACGTTCACACATTTTCACTGTATTACACATTAAAATACTACTGATTTATCAGAACACATATATAAAACACTACCTTATCTACACTCTCCGACTCTTTAAAAAGCACAAAGCCAAAACCCCTTGATCGCCCTGTGATAGGATCTAACTTCAGAGTGCAGTCTACAACTTCACCAAATTTGGAGAAGTAGTCCTTCAGATCTTTCTTTGTAGTGTCCCAGCTAAGGCCTCCTATAAACATTTTCCTGTAAAGACAAAAAGCAGTATTAAAATGCTAAAAATAAATTCAAACTTTGCCTTACATAGTACCCCAAATCAACAACACGGCTTCTTAAAACTGCACCATCTTTCTTACTGGGCAGCATATGAAAATGTCACTCTTCCTATATAACCACACATCCAAAGTATCCTATTCCAAAATGTTTTACATATCACTGCTGCTCTTGCAGTAGAAAATAGTAAGCAAGCAGTCGAATAAGTCTTTCAACTGGTTAACTTTTATAGCGTGTTGTCAAAGTACAAATACTGGACATTCATTTTAAGTTTTCCTCAAATAATAAGCTAAATATTACCAGGAGCAAAATATAGAATTTTTGCTTCATATAAGCTTCTCAGTGACTGGCAACTAAGACCAAAGGTACAGTCAAAAGAAAATTTTAAGGTGAAATATTACATAAATTATTGTTTATCATTACTTGTGGCCAAGTCATATAGGTAAGTAAGATGAGTTCTTTTCATTCTTTTTACATCCTGCCTGGCCCCTACCAAAATATATGTATTCTACCTTTTTAATTGGAGACACTTTTAGAATTTAATTTTAAAGGTAAACTGTCAGAAATTGTTGCACTAATAAAAAAGTTCACCATGATAAAATTCCTGCCTGTTCCATTTTCTCTCATTTTTATAACTGAGAGGTGGCTCCCTTCTGAAGGATTTGGTACTAACTTCCAGCTCCCAGGAGGAAATTAAAGGTCTTTTTTTCATTAGGGAACTACTCCATCTTGTGGAATTTAAAGATACTGCCACTAATGCCCACTCTTGCAATAATCCAAAGAATTATCCTGGAATTAAGTCTTCTCCACACAGATGCCATGTTACTGATCTTTTCTTAACTTGCTTATACTTCTGATGACAACAGTATTTTAAGTTGAAAAGCAAGTCTTACTTTAAGTATATTCTTTGTTTCCCATTTCAGGTTTTCAACTTGGACAAGCATTCTTGATCTGTACCATTTAAAAAACTTTATTTCAAGTAAAATTTCCATGCTTCTATTTTATAATCAAGACATCCAAAATGCTGCCCAGGTTTATTTTAATGTTTACTGTCAATTTTGTGGGAAATGGGTTGTTTTCTCCAAAACACATATTATTGCATTAAAATAAAGCACTTTCTAATATTCATTCCATGTTGATGTTTCTTTATATAGAAAATTTTAATCTAAAGGCAAAGAGCCTTTTTCATTACAGATAAAAGTTCATTACTAATATTTACTCTTTAAAAGGTGAAGAGCCCACTGGTATTTTTAAAGATGAGGAAGAAAAATGACTACAATAAAAAAGCATTGACTTTGGGTGCTCAATATCCATGGCAAATTCTAGAATAGAAGCCACTTCAATTGAGATTTAATTATAAAATTACCACATCTCTGAACACATAAAAATTTCCAATAAATTACGCAAAGATGGTCTGAAATTATTTTAGCCCAATCCAAATAACTGAAGTCCTATTTTTAAGTTAAAGTTGAAAATTTGATCTGTTCCTCATACAGAACCATTTTATTTAATCAAAACCATGTTTATTTTGTGCAAGTACTCTAACACAGAGAATGAGGCATATTCAAACTATTATTCACAAGTCCCAAGTATTTTCCACAGCATAGGTTACCAATTTTTATAAACATTAAGCATACTGGCAGAGTAAAGTGCTCTAATAACTGACACCTTTAATAATCTATTTCACTTTTACCTTAAAACTTTACATATGCCAAACTTAAGAGTTAAAAAGTTGCTGTGTTGGTTTTTTTTTTTGGGGGGTGGGGGGGGTGGAGCATCACTGCCTCTGTTGGTCGTGGGCACTACCCAGTGCTGCTCCTGAGAGCAGTCACTGCTGGATTGGAACGGCCAAGCCCGCGGGCCACAGTCCCGCACTCAACCACTTAGGCCACCGGGGCTCAGCCCCAAGCTAAAAAGTTCCAACAAAGATGCCTTCCTGGTTTATCTAGCGATCATATATTCTGGTCAATTACATGTACATGTATATGCATATATAATTATATATATAGCCCATAAATTAATATTCTGAAAATAACTGGAATAAAATCTACAGTAAAGTAGATTCTGCATCTTTAGAGAACAAGTAACTATTTCAGAGCTGGAAATTTCATCTCTCTTAAGAGTATTGCTTGCCTTCCATAGTCTCCTTCATGATTAACTTTTACTTCACACTTAATAATCATGATCAAACACTATGGAGGTCAATCATCACTGACAAATTATGCTACTTCAGAATGTACTTATCATTGTGAAATCAGAGCAATTAGTTAATGAAATTCCTCCCCCACAATTTAATGTTTTATATGTAAACTTACATAGGAAGCAAGTTTCCCATTCAATTCACACGCAAATTGCTGAGACTTTAGTTACAATCCTACAATATGTTACATTTCCTCCTTTGATTCCCATTATCAGGTATATTATGCCCTTCTCAGTCTTCTACTTTCACTTTGGGATACATGCTGCCCTTTTAAACTTTTTCAAATTTTGTGTCAAAAAAAGGCCTAATCTCTAGGCAAGAGACTTAGTGTTATCGTTTTACAATAAATTAACATCAATTTTGCCAGTCCCCAAATTCTACGACTTTATTTCATTCTCTAATAAAATTTGTCCAAAAAGTGATATTCACAGGTAAACTATCAACTCTGAAATACTTTTACTAAATGGGATGTATTAAATCCAACAGGATCACCAAAATGCAAGCACCCAAGTACCTGTGAATCATGTCTGTTTATCTAGATTCTTTATTCTATCCTGTCTAGGACATCAGCATTCTGACCTGCACCCCTTCAAATTATGAGATTGCATAAAATGCTATCAATATAAATTATATTTCATCTGACTTCTGAAAAACAACAACAGTACTTTGGGATCCCATCCAAATTACCTCTGTGCCCTTGAGCACAAAAACTGACTTTCATAGTTAATCCTGCTGCAAGAGGTATACATGTTTTCCAATAGAAAAATCTAAGCAATCAATACTATGTCAAAAGACTTTCTTCAAGTAGCACCAGAAATGGGACCCTAACGCATATTAGACCCTTATCTAATTTAGATTTTCCTCATTAAAATGTAGGACTTCAATTTACAACAACCTAGGCAACAATGGAAATCTCACATTACTTTATCACCTTTTAGAGGAAGAAGAATGGAAGGCAGTTAAAGCCAAATTGCCAGTTTGAATCCCAGCTCCACCACTTATATCTGTAGGATCTTGAGAATAAAAAACCAAATTCTAAGGAATAATTTATCCTCTGGTGTTTGCAGAGGATTAAACAACACTACAAAAGCAGAGAACAGAGCAGGATACATCTTAAATGCTCAATAAAAAATAAGTTTAAGGGTAAAGCACAATTTAACCATAATTGCTTGACAATAATCAACATGTTATATGGTCAACCAATTTTCATTTATTCGATGCCTTTTTTAAAGTCAATGACCTATATGGATGAGTTATATGACATCTTCTAACATTAAAAAGGGAGAATCAAAGAGATTTATGCAAACAGATCATCTCAAAATTACTTTTTTCAATGTGAAGGATTTAAAATAATCTAGAAATACTGAAATAAACCATGTACATAGAGACTGGATATTAGGCTACCAAGTGTCTCAAATACAGTTTCCAAGCTCATTTTAAAGACTTATTTATACTTAAGAACCATAGTTATTGTACATAATGGAAATAGTAAACAATAATTTGAAAATCATGAAATATGGAAAAAATACATTTGGAACAGAACTGGATGGTAGAAAAGAACCAATTTAAGACTGCTTCCTCTTCCTTCCAAGGAAAAGTATTTTTTAAGATCAATTGAGTTGAAATAGTTTTGTTTTGTTTTTAAATTAAGATCACTAGGGTTTAGATGACTGCTCTATTATTCGAGGTAAAATGATAGAACACTTTTCCTCACTAATTTGGAACGTGGATCAAAAATAAAAAGTATGTTGTAACTCTGAAACCCTTTCTAAAACTCTTAAGCATGGTTTCATAGCTAGTTCTGACAGTTTAAATACTACAATAAAATGTTACCCCAATAAACACCATTCAGGTATCTAACATAATAGACTACTCACTGTCACATTTTATAAAGGATGCAAGCATGTAATATTTAAGTACCTTTTGATACTGCTTCAACTATTCATACTAAAATCCTAAAACAATATAAACTATAATTAAATATCACCAACAAATTCAAAACCAGTATATTTCCTTCAGTCACAATCTTTTAGCGCTGGCTCTTTTCACTAGTCATCTATAATGAGGGTAAAGACTGGAATTTACTTTCCAATTAGGTAACTTTCACATGATTGCTGCTGTTAGCTGATGCGAAGTCTGTCTCATGGTGAAACTATAGGTGCAGAACAGAACTGTTCCCCTACAGCTATCAAGTCTTTTACATTCCAGAAATGGACAACTAGCCCTGCCTTCCATAGAATCTCTGGGTAGTTTCAAACAGCCAGCATTTTGGTTAGTGGCTTAGAACTTATTTGCACCAACCAAGGACTGTGATTTTAAAATGTGCAGAAATTACATGAAGGTTGAAATTCAAACATACCAGTAACAGGTAAAATAACCTAGTTTAATACTTCATCTAGTATATACACAAAAATTCTTTTACTTATTTAAAACTACAAATTAGCCAACAGTTTTTAAAAGCTGCTTTACACTCTAATTCAAATCCCAGTATTATTTTCCCATTACTAAGGCATAATTACCCTCCCCACAAACGTTCTTATATATTGAGGACAATTTCAAGTGTGGAATCCTATTTTCATTCAAGACCAATATATGCAATGGATAAAATATTTCCAAAGCAAAATTAATTCTAGCCTAGTATATCAAATCTCATTACTTCACACTTTAAAATGAACCTAATTTACTCTAAGAATGAGCTATGCTGAAGCCATAGTGTCTAGTTTATTAAATGTATCAACTTTAGGTGCTTAACCCAATTATTTCCCCAATCTGTATTTCATTACAAGGAAGCAGTGACACCTTTCACCTTTACTTTAATAAACAATGTTCTAAGGTAAAACTCCAGTTACCTAGGTGCTAAGGAATGGAGCTTCATCGATCTGCAGGTTAAAGTTCTGGTTAAAAATTACAAATAGTCGGGCTGAGCCCCGGTGGCATAGTGGTTGTGCACGGGACTGCGGCCCTCTGGGACGGAGGTTCAATTCCAGCAGTGGGGCTGGGCCTCCTACTCCCACCACCGGAGAGCAGTGACCCCCCCCCCCCCAAAAAAAATTACAAATAGTTCCTTATTGAAAGTCAATCTAGAGCTCAATACAAAATAATTTTTATCCCTTTGCAAAACTTTAGCTCATACAATGATTAAAACACTAATATTTTTCAATAAACGTTAAGTGAAAACGAGACAATTCATTTTGTGGCACCAGCTGTTGACTGCTTTTTTTTTAGTCGACAAGAGGACTTTCACAAATCTTGGGAAGATGCAATTAAAGAAAATGGAATTTTTCCACAAATTTTTTGAAGTCCTCCTACTTGGTGACTTTGGGGAGAGGGCCCCATTTCATTTCACTTAACAGAACAAAAAAATTGGATGAGGTGGAGTTCTTAGCTATCTGGACTTTGTGATGGTTTAAAATCTAGACAGGCAAGGTTTTACAGTGCACAATTCCAGGCTTAAAATTACTGACCAAATTTTGTCACATAATGAGCCCCTCACCCCCCTCAACCTCTGGCAAATATTCTTAACATGCCTACCTCTAATGTACAATGTCATACTCCAGAGACTGAAACATGCTTACCTTTACTCCACAGGAGTAAATCAGACAGCACCAACTATTAGAGCACCTGATAAACACACACAAGCTATCAAAACAGGCTACGTAGTCAATCTTGCGATGATGAGTGCTGTTTTCCACACACAAATCGGCAAACCAAGTTAATAAACATGTTGTATTACCTGAGACCACACTGTTGTTGAAAGAGAAGTAATAGAAACAGATTCCATGCTTCCAACATCCAGCTCAGCGCCCTATCTAATAAAATATCAAAACGTGTCTACAGTCTAGTCAAACTTGGAACTAACAGAAGGTATGCTTTACTCAATTTGTGAACCTACATTACAGATGAGGTGCAAAGCCTTTAGTGGAATGAGGAAAAGTTTCAGCATTTGCAAGCTAAAACTAGTCATCCAAAACTTCAAAGACCTCAATGTTCTTAAGTATGGTCTTAGATATCAGAAGGTCTAGGCAGTATTAACATATATCAAAATAAATATACAGAATGATTCATATGACTTGAGGAAAAAATACCCAGGTTTAACGCATACAAGGAGGCTCCAAAAGGTTCTTGAGAAAAGGATTTTTCCACTAACTTTTTGAAGCTTTCGCATAAGTACCTCAGAAAACTTGGTAAGTTTTCTCCAATTACAAACCTAAAGGGTCAATAGATTTTTCTTTCAGGATAGAAACTTGAAATAAATTGTTAAGCTGGGGGAGGGAGGGGGGAGTCTAAAACTTTCTTCCTTACAACATAAGGTTTGCAGGTTCCTAATCTTAAGAAGCAGGTGAGCAATTTCTATAGTCTACAGACAACTTGTTGAAAGTTGCAAAGAATGCTACAACCAAGATCCTTCTCATGGTCTCAGCTTTACTTTCTTCATCCACCTTTACTGAAGCAGATTTGGCAAAAAATAATTGCCCTAGAGAGCAATGCTCAGAATGCTCTATGAACATTAGAATATAAATTACATCAAAAACCCAGAAGGCACGTGTGGGCTCATTACATTTGAACACTGACAGGTGCAAAATTGTATTGTCATATATAGTGTTGTTGCTCTTTGGCTAATTAAAAGGTACAACTACCTTCTGACCAACACAATTTAGTCAAGTCAATGTAAAACTAGGTCTAAAAAAAAAATCAACACAATAGTTTACTTCTCCACTATTCTCTTTTGAATTCTCTATATATACCCTCTGCTCACTAGGTAGTTTGTTAGTTTGCACGTCATTCATTTTGCCAGACATGAAATAATTTTAAAGTACCTACCCCCACTGGGCAGAAACACTAATGTAAGAACAAGTCTGCACTATGAAGCCAAATGGGGATTACCAATGCTAAAAGCAAAATTAGAAATACTACTAAACTGGAAAAAATGTAAAGGGGTATACTTACATTGAACCATTCTTCCTAAAAATAGTTCATTCTTACATTAAAAAAACCCAGTAAATTGATTTGTGAAATATTTCTAGGGTAAAACTTCAATCACTTTCTCAGGTTAGAAGTTTTTTTAAGCATAGCAATATGCTCAAATTAGATCTAGATGATTGTATTTAATAACCAGGCTTATTCATGACTGAGATTTCAAAAAGTTTGTGGAAGAAATGACACTTAAAAGAGAACACAACCCTTCCCAGGGAACTTTTTGAAGCCCCCTCATTGTATTAAACTGTTACATTTCAGAATGGGAGCATGGTCTGAAGCAACAAAAACATTTAAAGGTCTTGAGGGGAAAATGATGTGGCTGGGCATTTAGGCAGTCATGAGAAAACCTGTAATAGATCTTATACAAATGACAATATTGTTTTTAAATATAATACTTAACCTCAAATGAACAGCAGCAAAAAACAATTTCTGTGGACGTCAACCACCATTTAATATGCTCATTCATTATATTTGCTTGTTCTACATCAAGTCACCCTCCAAAAAATTCTAAAATTACAAAGTATGAAGTAGTAGGTCAAGCATTCTAGAGTTAAAACAATGACCTTCAAAAACCCAAGCTTATGTTCATTTAAACTTACAGGAAAGTCTCATTTAATAATATATAATATTGCCTTTTAAATAGTTATAATTTAAGTTCATTCTTAACGACTGGTGAAATTGCATTACCATAGCACCCAATAGTAAAATAGATTAAGCTCATCTAATCTCTGTACTCATATTCTGACTTCAGTCTCTGTTCCCCCTCCCTTTGTTTTCCCCATGCCTTTTTCTAGTCTGCTTTATTTCCAACAAAAACACCGAACAGACTGCCATGAGAATGCAACAGTAGTGAAAAATTTTCAAGATCAAAACTTTATTCTGACTAGGTTTTTAAAATAGAATGCAGTTTATATTAGGATTAAAAAGTCAACTATCTGCAAATTACTTATTCACCTGTGGCCCTCCATACTCCAGTGCTGGTGGATACAAACCCCTGGAAAACTCAAATATGCTCCTAAAGGTGGAAAAATTGACATTTAGGGTGGGCAAGGGTGGGACAAAAAAAAAACAATACTCAACCTACCCGCCTTCAAGAGGAGTCATGCAACTGTGAACACTAGTCAACCTAACATTCCAACATATATACATACAGTAGTCAACCTAATATAACTAATATACCAGGTCAAATCACACTGAAAAGAAAAAATATGAAAAGAGCTGTGGCGGAAAGCCACACCAGCTCTTCTCCAATTACTATTAAAGTCTTATTTACAAATGATTGAGGATAAACAAGTTTTGCATTATACCGTACCATTTTACAATGGTCTTATTTTTAACATTTACAATTTTTTTCATTTACAGAATTTTTAAATCTTAGTACAATAACATGCAAGACACGTTAAGCACGTTTTATCAAGTACCTTTTAGCATTAAACTTAGAATTTTGACAAAGTTTTGATCTTAATAGTGAAATTATAGCAATGGTTTATTCCCCGTGTAAGATTCATAACTTATACTTAGCTTAAATTGGCCAAACCCAAATTACATGCATTAGCACAGATCAGAAACCATTAATCGTATCATTTTTGCCCAAAGATTACATAGAATAGACTAAGTCTAAACAGATTTGGTATCCCAGGTACAAAACATCCTGCTGCTCTAATGTCTAGCATTTCCTGGGGATTAATGGGCAATGAACACAAACCCTCTATATGTTATGGCCATTGAAACCTTTACAAAACAGAAATAAAATTTAAAAGTTTTACCATTCTTCCCGCTGTGCCGCCGCTGCTTCAGTGTGTCGTGGGGAGGAGTTTGAATGGCTAGGGAATTAACAACCGGTACAGCAACCAATCAAAATTCTAGTTTTAGTTTTTGACATTGCTAGGGTTAAAAACTTTACTTCATTTACACTTCAGTTCTACTGTAGGTAATTACAAAGGGAACTGCTTTGTGACTTGATAACTAAGGCTAATAGAAAACGAGTCCCATTGTTTTACAATTAATCACTTTGGTGCCTTTGACCAAAGAAGATATTTAGAAAACAAAATTCAAGATGCTAAAAAAAAAAAAGTTCAAGTTCCCAGGTATTTAAAATATTACTTTTCTTAAAACTTTACAAAACTCAAGATTAGTTTTGTTTGACTAAGAAAAACTAAGTTTTCCCTCCCACCTCCACTCCCCCCCACCCCACCCCCAAAGTCAGCACAATCAGTAAAACAACCTGACAAGAAGCTGCCAGGGCTTGGATTATTAAATCCTATTTCCAAGACCAATCTCAAATACTTCCTCCCCCTCCAAATCTTGTACTCTCTTCCTCAAAGAAGAGTATAACTGTGTTCTAATACTGGATTAGAGCGACATTTTATATTGCTTTTACCTCCCATCAATATCTGTTTATGTAGTGTGGGGGGACACACACACACAAGCGCTCTCCATTACAATAAGGTAAAGAAACATTAACTCAAGACCAACCATCAGTAACTGGAAATTCAAAGAACATTCAAGGAAAACCCCGACTAAGTCGCTCCTACTAAGTCCAGTATTACTGTCTCACTCCCAAATGCTGCCTCTTAATATTCTAAACGCGGTTTGAAGCATTATATGCAACTGTTACTCCCACCGGAGAAAACAAATGACTACTTAAAAAGCTAACCGCCCCCCCCCCCCACAAAAAATAAAAAATAAAACACCACCACGTCTCTGAGCACAATACAGTGCTGTTCATTCATTTTGTAAAAGCGGGCGGGAAGGCCTTACAGTGGGTTGCGTGAGAGCGCAAGGAGGAGAATGGAGCGCAAAATGGATCCTAGTCAGGGGGGCAACACACGCACCGAACAAAACTGGGGCTCCCAATCACCGAGGGCGCGAAAAGGGTGCGCGGCGAGAATAAAGGCGGCAGCGGGG